>CAVNYN010201740.1:0-39415 GCA_963692815.1 Nyctanthes arbor-tristis
GTGGTGTTAAATAACATTACTCAAAACCAAAAACCAAACTCCCAAATCATTCTTTTTTTTTTTTTTTGATCTGGCTTTCTATTTCCTTTTTTTTTTTTTTTTTGAGTTCGATTAATCCGGTTCTGGTATGGTCTTCCACTACTTATATGGGGATGGCAGCCACCAATTCCAAAATAGTAGGTTGTACACCTACTTGCTACATTTCCAATAGGTGGGAGACTGCAACTGCAATTTCCCCTTGTTTCATAGGACCACACCACCATCTCCAATATTAAAATTTTGATTAAGTTCAATTTCAACGAGGTCTATCCATGTGGGAGAAAGTCACAACAAAATAAGTAGGGCATATACTTCTCCCTTTTTCCCTCATAGCATTTTCGGGATAATAATATTGACGGTGTATGTAGCATATAAGATTGACATTACATTCTATGAATTCTCCAATGTGACAATATCTATATTGTATATTTGATAAATTATTATTAGCTATCTTAAAAAGAGATAGAGAGAAGTTTAGTGATTGGGGAAATCAATGTTTCATATTGTCATCGAGAACTCATGACATTCTTCATAATGTCAAGCATTTAATATACCAAACAAACACTTTTTTTTGTCAATTATCAAATCACTCCATGATCACCACTGTGCATTGGAGAAACCCTCAATTTGTCTTTACATTTTCTTCATTGTTTTCCATGTCATATCTATTTTCCAACATTAATATTCACATTTTCCACTGTTATTTTATTATTTTTATTTTTTAAAGAAAATCATTTTTTTTTAATTTCCCTCTTTATATTTCTTTTCATTCCTCTCCAATTAAAATACCATAATTCTATCCTCTTAATTAGGGAGATATGAAAAGAAAATATGAATAAGTAACATATATATATGTGCCGCAATTTTATTAAGTGATGATAATATGAATATCTTTTTATCATCTAATACAATTATTGTGTCACATGTACAAAGCTACTTATTGCCCGGTTTTATGCCTTGCTTAAATTTTTATGTAAAATTGCATTGGACCTCTAATAAAAGGAGCGCTATCTATTTCTTGATAGGCTTCTAAAGACTGGATTGGAATCCCACGCTACGCAGAATACATAGAAAGCAATCACTTTCATTCTTAAGATTTTCCTTTTCCTTTAAACTTGCTGAATTTTTAGTTGGAGAAGAGAAAAAATGGAGGCGCAATTCTTAACTACGCACCACAGGCACCAACCAACAGAGCACCAGTGTTCTTCCTCTGTTGTCAAGCGCATCAAAGCCCCAGTTGATATTGTACTAACCTCTTTTTCTCTTTTTGCATAATTTATCTGTAATTCTAGGTGGGATTTTTAATTTACAGTTCCTCATATCATATGCGCTTCTGGGTTTTGCCCGCCCTTGCATTATGGATTTTCCGTTACTGTGTGTTCTTGAATTTTGTACCTTGTTTGGCCACAAAATTTGGGGAAAAAAAAGTTGTTTGGGAACTTTCTAAGTACTTTTGGCTGGTGAAGACCTTTAGTTTTATTGTATTCAGGCTTTTCCTCGAAAGTTTACTTCATTCTTATTATTTTTTGGGCTCAGATTTTGTATTAATTATGATGTTTCTCCAGTACTTTTCAGTTTAGTGAGGATTTTTTTGGCTTCCCTCAAATGGCTGATTGATGATTCTGATATCAGAATTGACTTTTATCTGCTGTCTGTGGAGTTTGAGTTTTAATGTTTGACCGTTTGTAAACTGAACTATCCCTATTGGTTGCCTAGTTCAGTCTTCATGTGAAAATCTAGAAATCTTTCAAGGGATCAATGTTCAGTGATCAGAGTGTATTTGACATTTTACCTGCACTTGAAAGTCTTGCTTGCTTTTGCTTGCTCTTGTTTGATCTGGCGCCAATGGACGTCCTAGAGGATTACAAAATAGACTATGAATTGCTGAGATTTAAGGGGAGAGAGATCAAGCGATGGAACAGACTTACAATGCATATAGATAGCTAAGCACTGGAAACATAAAAGGTAAAGCTTTGGACAAGGTGGAATTTGTGGGCTATAGCTTTCTTCTTCCATAAGAATATGTGTAGTAGAAAGGCTCAAAAGCTTGCAAGTTGCGACTACATTTTTTGCTTTTATTTTTTGGTCACACATGTCATTATAGCTTGATTTGGGATACTGGGATTGAAATCTCTATGTGCTTCTAAGAGTGGCATTATTTAGATGAATTTTGTAGCTCTTTTTAAAGAATGTTATATTCAAAAGAACACTTGCTTTTGCATGTTTTGTACAGGTATGGTCAGCGGTTAGGAGATTCGATCAACCACAGAAGTATAAGCCCTTTGTTAGTAGGTGCCTTGTGCGAGGTGATTTCACGATTGGGAGTGTTAGAGAGGTGAATGTCAAGTCGGGACTTCCTGCCACAACCAGCACGACGCTCTTCCGATCTGCTTGATGATCAGGAGCGCATTCTTGGCATCAAGATTGTTGGTGGTGATCACAGGCTAAAGGTAAGGATTTTCCATTTTGTTATAATGTAAGAGCTTCTTTGCTATGTCCTTGTGGGAGCTCCTATACTTGGTATAATATGTATCCTCTCCTTTTGCTGGATTTGGCAATCTTTAGACTCTCTTGCTGTTGAAATCCCCAACCCGAATTTAATCTCTTTTATTTTGATGTCATTGTGCAGAATTACTCTTCAATCATTACTGTCCATCCGGAGATAGTTGATGGCATACCGGGAGCATTGGTTATCGAATCATTCGTCGTGGATGTGCCCGAAGGAAACACTCAAGAAGAGACATGCTACTTTGTGAATGCTGTAATAAACTGCAACCTGAAATGTTTGGCTATTGTCTCAGAGAGAATGGCAAAGCAAGGCCAGTCCAAACCCATCGGCGGATTTTGACTTGTCCATTAATATTTTAAGCAATGTCGAGAGATTTGCTTGAACAAGTTCCCTTTTTTGGCTTTCAAGCTATATGAGTTTGCCGTCTCATTCTTACTTTTCGTTGTCTGTGGAATAAGTTATCACACCTTAACGTCTGTAACTATCTGTAGGATTTTGCATATTAAAACCTTTGGGAAACTGTTTTATTTCTACAAAGTCTTGTATATAAATTGCATATTTTCTATGCTTTCTTTACTTCCTCAAGTGCTTGCTTCAAATTTCTCTGATGTTGCTGCTTGCTGTGATGGTTTTGTTGCTCGACAAGGAGTTCATAATGCTATTGCCATCCAAAGTTTGGACATGAAATCTTTTAACAGGCACCTAGTCAATATTGTCCCTGATTTTTGTCTTTTACTGTAGATGCTGACCGTAGTGAGAAGTGGAGACACAACTGTCATCATCGGTTATCTTTTTCTTTTTCCCTTTTCGTTTTTCTTTTTTTCTTTTTCCGATCACATTCAAGCTTCACCAGTTGAACAAATAAAAGTTGGAATTAAATGGGTAATTAGCACTGGAAATACTGCAACTGATGAAGTAAAGTAGAAATAGAGGAGAAAGAGAATCCTGAACAACTTTATTTCTCAGAAAGTATTAATTCTTTGAACTGAAATCTATATTTTGAATACATTTGGGGTTAAAATTTCCCACCACTCTACACTTGCATTTTCATTTTCATTTCAGATTATACATCATCCAATCCACTGCGTTGTATCTGTAAGGATCATCGGTGTACAGGCTTGACTGTTTACACATTTTAAGCAGAATGGATTTCAGTTTTGTTCTGGCCATCAGCCAGAGTTCTCATTCTGAATGTGGTGGGGAGTTGGGAGGTAACTGTACTGTCCATGCTTCACTTAGTCCAGAGATCAACCTCCATTGACAAGTGAACGCTCTTAAACTACATACCGTTTGTGTTTGCTTTGGCTTGCTGTTTCAGTTTTCTGAATGCACAACTCTTGCTGTGTTTCCTACCACATTTAGAAGTAGAGACCGCTTCGACGAAAACTCAATGCTCAAGCCACTGATGACATATTTCTATGCAGTAAAGAAAAGGATTTGACAATAAAAATGACAATATTTTAACTTTTTCCATCCTTAATACTGTATGGTGATATCGAATCTTCCATGCTATGGTGTGCAAAAGCAAGCATACTGCTTCATACTACCAGAAATCATTGCAGGAGCACTTGCCTTCTGTGAAATGGTGAAAGCGGACGCCATCCTTGACGATGATTTCATGCTTTCTCAGCAAGGACATGTATTTTGCAACTGTATGACAGTCTGAACATATTCTGGTGTTCTTGATCACCCTAATCGGTGCTTTGTTTTTTGACTTGATCAATCCATAAGTAATCGCCACTTTTTCAGTGTGACCCAACAGCATCTTCTGCTTCTCCAACTCATTGATTTTCTGGTGTACACATTTAGTATCTGGTACATATCCCAATTTCTTCATCTCTGAGATTATCTGGTATAATTCAAAATAAATCTCTCCTTCGTCTGGATGGGCTTTCCCCATTGCGAAAAAGACATGAACCTTTTGACTGATTTCTATCTTACTCCAAACTTGCCCAATTCTCACTCCCCTATCATCCATCAAGTCTTTGATCCGATCCACATCATCTCCCCTGTTTGCAGCTGCATAGATGTTCATCATCAAGATATAGTTGACAGGATTGTATGGTTCTAGCTTGAAAAGTTTATTTGCTGATAACTCTCCTAGCTCAAGATTATCATGGACTCGACATGATCGAAGAAGAGCACCCCAGACTGTAACATCTGGTTCCATGGGCATCGTCTCAATGAAATCCCACGCCTCGTCAAGATACCCCGCTCTTCCTAGAAGATCAACCATACACGAGTAATGCTCTATTTTGGGGACTATTCCATAGTCTCTCCTCATATTGTCAAAATACTTCCAGCCTTCATTGATCAAACCAGAATGTCTGCAGCTAGAGAGAAGAGCTGTAAAGGTTATATCATCCGGCTGAATTTTCTCATCTTGCATTTTTCCGAAAAGTGAAATAGCCTCTTCCCCACGGCCAAAAATTGCCAATCCCATTATCATCACATTCCACATCGCCAATGTTTTTCTCTTAACTTTCTGAAAAACATTGTAGGCGTTCTTCAAACTTCCGCACTTGTTATACATGTCAATGAGAGCTGTCGTTACAAATTCTTCTTCAGAAAAACCAGTTTTGATAGTAAAACAGTGTATTTCTCTTCCTTTCAGCAACAAAGAAAGGCCCGTACAAGCTTGAAGTAAGCTGAGAATAGTAGTTGAGTTCGGCTTTATGTTTTCATGCTGCATTTGGATACAGAACTCAAGTGCATCTTTATAACATCCTTTTTGTGAACAACTTGATATCAGAGATGTCCATGAAACAACATTCGGATTCAACCCTAATTTTTTGCTTTCACGAATCATTGCTAAAGCTTCCCTAATACATCCTGCCAATGCATAACCAGAAATAATGCTGTTGTATGTCACTATATCAGGTTTAATTCCTTCTTTCTGCATTTGATCCAAAAGGCTCAAAGCTTCTTCGAAATTTCCATTAAAAGAAAATCCAGAAAGCAATGAATTCCAAGCAAAAATGTTTCTCGGCTTCATACTATCAAAAAAATTTTGAGCACTTGTTAAGTCATCATTCTTCACATACATGTCAAGCAAAGAAGTTCCTAAATGCATGTCATGGTCGAGCAGTTTCCTTATGACATAGCAATGGATTTCCTTGCCAACGTTTAGATAACGCAATTCACTTACTGCTTGTAGGACACTAGTTAAGGACCTTGAATTTGGCACAAAACCTGCAATTTGCATCCTCCTTAATATGCTCAGTACTTCTCGGTATGATCCATGAAGAAGATGTCCCGACAATAGACTGTTCCAGGTTACAATGTCGGGATTCACATTTGAAGTCTCCATTTCATGAAACAGCTTCAATGCAAAATCTAGATTTGCCACGGCAGTATAACCTGAGATGATTGAGTTCCATGAAGATATGTTGCGATTTTCCATTAGATCAAACACGGTTTGAGCAAGTTCAAGATTATTGTTCTTCGAGTACATATCAATCAAAGAATTGCATATCAATATATTTGGTTCAAGTTCATTTCGAATAACATACCCATGTATCTGTTTTCCTACTTTAAGAGCCCCCACTTTACGGCAAGCTTCTACAAGCTTAGCAATCACGAGGCTATTCGCCTTGACAGACAGAAATTGCATATTGCGGAATGAATGCAGAGCCTGCAACCATCTCTCATTCCTCAAATGCACCAACACAGCTTCATTCCACAACAGAAAGTGCTGATCTGATCTTTCATCAAACAGCTTATTAGCACTTTCTGCATCCCAAAACTTCCCATAAAAGTTCATTAATGCACAATTTGGATACACTTCCAAATCCAGGCCCCTTTTGACAAGATAAGCATGAACTTGCAGGCCTAGGCTTATCTTCATTAAATTTGCACAAAGCTTTAGAACAATTGTGAGAATTTCACTGCTAAATCTCACACCTTTATTATGCAACTCAACAAAAACTTCAAGAATTTCACGGGGGTCTCCACCAGAATTTCTATAGTTTGCAACAAAAGAATTCCAGTACAAATAGTTCTGCCCAAAACCCAGAAAGAAAACTATCGTAGCAGATCGAAAATCGCCAAATTCCAAGTAAGATTCCATCAAGTATTGCACCTTTATAACTGACTCCCATTTCTTGGGTAACTTTAACATCTGGGAATGACTTGCTTTGACAGAATCAAGGGATTTAAGCTGATTAAAGTCATGAAATGAAGACAGAATCGAGGAGGAGTCAAAAGACAAAGGGTCAACAGAAGCAGAAAGAGAAGTCTCAGGTGGGGTATCTGCAAGATTGAGTGGGCTAAAGTTGGCTGTGTAAATTTTTTGTGGGTTTTTGGTGAGAGCTAATTGAGGAAGTGATGAATTGAAGTTGAAAATGTGCAGAGAATTAATGGCTTCCATTGATTGCAGCTCAAGGGAAGCAAATGAACGTAATTCGGAAGTTGCACAGACAGTAGTAACACAACCATAATTGAAGGAACAAAAGACAAGGAACGAAATGTCTGAGGTCCGTTTACGGTTTATCCATTGAAGATATTAAGCGAGAATATTCCCTTAATTAATTAATTAATTATTATCCCATAAAAATAGGCTCAATTTCTATTTTTATTTATTTCAAATTATAGTCTATTTATATAAATGAGGTTGAACAATTAATTTTTTTCCAAATATGTCTTTAGTCCAATCATTAATAAATTTGTAATGCATTAATGACTATATTGACTAAATAAAAAGTAATTAATTTTGTGTAAGGGTATATTAGGGAAATAAGTGTAAATTTTGTATTTTCAACCACATTAATTCACATTTCTTAACTTACACGAAACATCGATATGAGTCTATTTATATGAGATGAAGGGAGTAAAATTTTATTTATTAATTTTTTTTGTCACAGTTGTTATCATAATAATTTAAATTATGAATAACTTATTAAAATTATGATAAGTTAGATAAAATATAAGATCATGTGATCTATTTAAATGGATGAGTCCTTTTTCAAAATTTCCCGGAGGTTTTGTTACTGCGTGGTATGTGGGGATGCGTACCATGTGTTTTTAAAATATACATGATTTGTATGAAATACACGTAGTGTGCATCCATACACGCTACGCGGGATGGAAGTTGTTACAAAACCTCCAGGAAATTTTTGAAAATTTTCCTTGAATGGACTTGTAATTTAACATGGTGATCGTTACTAGCAAGGATAAAAAGCAATACTCTTTTCGTATAAATTTTTTGGTAATTAGCACAAAAGGTCCCTACGTTTGGACATTATTGTGTAAATAGTCTCTACTTTAATGTTTTGGCAATTTCATCACCACATTCATGTTTCATTTGCACAATCCATCATTATAATTATTTGTTTCTAATTTTCTCCATTTCCAAAAGGGCACTCTTGTAGATCCACAGTAAAAAAAATTAAAAGAAAATTCAAACAAGGTTCCAAAACTAATTAGCATTATTGAAAAAATAGTTATTTTTAATATTTTTCGATAATACAAATTATTTTAATTAGTTTTTAACAATATATTAATTATTTTGGGATTTCATTTGATTTTTTTTTAAATTGTAATTTTTTTTGGGACAAAAACACCTTTTTGAAAATAGAGAAAATAAAAAAATTGATTAATGATAAATTGTGTAAACGAAATATGAAAGTGGGGATGAAATTGTCAAAAAATTGAAGGTAAAGGCCATTTTCACAATAACGTCCAAATGTAAGGACCTTTTGTGCCAATTACCCTTTTTAAGTAAACCCTAAGGGTCTGTTCTCTTTACTGTTTTGAGATCGTTTTTAGTTTTCAGTTTTTTAAAACGCTAAAAACGCGTTTACTTTCATATTTTTAAAAACGAATTTTGAAGAACTAAAGATTCTTTAACAAAGAAAATAGAAAATGATAAAAAGTCGTTTTGGGAGTTTTTAACCAAAACACGTTGCCAAATCCAAAACACGGAAAACGCTTTGGGAATTCCTTTATCCTCTGATTTTACAGTCCTTCATCGCCCCCAAATCAATTACGACTGTTCCTTTGTCCCTCAACCCTTCATCCATCGTCCTTCATCCCTTCATACTTACGGCTGCCATCAACTGCTTCTCTCCATCGTCCCTCAACCCTTCATCTTCACGGCTACCGTTGACTACTTCTCTCCATCGTCTGTTCTTTAGGGCTGTCATCCTTCTCCCAGAATCGAAAGAAAATCGACGAGGTAAGTTTCTCTCCCTTTTATTTGTTGCTTTGGTATGTACTATGTAGTATATGATTTATTTCTCTCTCTCTATGCAGTCACCGGTTTTTTATTTCTTTTTTGATTAATGATTTTAATTTCTTAAATTATTACGGGTTATTAGTAATTTGGTGATTGGATTTAGTTTAATGGGCATTTTTATTTGAATTGAATGCTAACTGCTTGTGTTGAACTATGTAAATCGAGTTAATTTCTGAAGAGAGTGGAGAAGAATGTGGGAATTGTTGATGCTGATTTTGGCTTTTGATTTAAGTTTAATTTGATTTTCACTACCATGGTTTGAAAAGGCGAGGCAAAGCGCGCCTCCCCCTGAGGCGCACTGTTGCTGCCTCAAGGCAGAAGTTTTCTAACGGTCTGCGACGAGGCGGATGCCTATTCCATAGAGGTGCTCACCTCTGGGGCAATGTCTCCACGCGAGGGAGGCTTAAGCCTCAAAATTGAAAGACGATTTTGAGTTTTTTAACCTTTAAGTTCATCGCAGCAGCAAGCCAGCAGCAGCTTTACCATCGCGTGGCGGCATCTTATGTTGAGTTCCCTTCCAGCTTCTATTTTTGGCTCTCATCTCATCCATAGTCGTCGGCTTTAGTGTGCAGAATTCATTTTCAGTCTTCTGTTTGCTTGATGCTTAGCTGTGTTCTTTGTATTTAATATATAACATAATATTAATATATTGATTTATGAAGTGCACACGTGATTGATTGTTCAATTGTTCCCAAGCCATAGTCTATTGTATTTACCCACCTACCATTCTACCACCACTTTTGTTGACCTTTTTTTGGGTCATTATTTCTTTTCTTTAGTTCTAAAGGCGTATACGTGACACTTGTTTTCATTTTTTTAGTGGATATTTTAGAGATAAATATGTGTTGCATATTCATATTTTTCATTATAGTATAAAAATGAATCTGGGCATGTTCTGTTGTCGGCATGTTACCTGGTCACTACTCGTGAGTTGTGGTTAGACAAGAGTTAATTGCTACTGTCAGCTGAAGATTGAAGAGTTAATAGTTGTTATCTGCTGAAGATTTAAGAAGCCTTAATCCTATACAATGCTGGCAGAAGCTTCAATAATAAATGTGAATAAAAATATTAACAAAGAAGAATTTCAATTTCCTAATAAGATAGTATGTAACAAAAATGAGAACAACAATCAGCAATCCTTTCAAAAAAAAAAATGAAGCACATAAAAGAGCGAAACACACAAGTAGAAAGAAATCTAAAAACCTCGTTGAAACATGCAAGTCATTTCAATTAAATGCAAGAATATTATATATATATCATTGTTGGGTTTCAAGGAGGTTGTGACATGCCATGATATTTCCTTTGTCTTCAATATAGAATATGGGTGGTCTGAACCAATGTCATGGCCTGACAAGAATGAACAAGCATTTATCCATATACTATATGACAAGGTAAAAGCCGGAAAATTGCAATGCTCTACTTTCGTGAAGGAGGAATGGGGCAACATCAACCGAGAAATGCTTAGCTTGACAAAATGTGATTCTGGGATTGAGAGATTGAAGGGAAAGTGGAACCATTTACGCAAGGTGCATCGCTTGTTTAGTGATCTAGTCGGGCATACAGGTGTTACATGGGATCCAAATACCACCAAAATTAATGCTCCAGAAGAAGTATGAGAACACTTTTACAAGGTATTTTTTATAGAAGATATTTTCTTCCTTGTGAGTTTTTAATTTTTGGCACAATCATCTTACTTAACATTGCTTAATTGCTTAATGTCACTATTGCAGGTCAACAAGACTGAGTACAACCAGTTTAAAAAGGAAGGATGTAAGCATTATGCAATTCTTGGAGAGATATTTGACGGAACTATAGTCACTGGAGGATTGGGTAACGCTTCCACCGATCTTCCTCCAACATCCGATGAAGAAAGAGAACTAGAAGATGATTTTCTACATCGTGGCGTGCATGTATGATCAGAAAATGTTGACGTATATGATGATGATTCAAAAAAAGGTCATCGTCGCGATGATGGAACACCTATAGAACGGCGAAGAAATGAGAGGACCTGTGTTGGAACTTCTTTGATTTATTATTATTTAATTACTTTAATTGGCTTGCAAGCATTTCCGTTAGATTGAAAAACATGTTCAACAATTTCTTTGATGGTTTTATTTACTTTCTTTTAAGTTGTTGGTTATGTAATTCTCAACAATTTCTTTGATACTTTATTTTAATCAATGATAAAGAAACGTGTTAGTTAGCCTTGTTTGAATATATAACTAATGGTGATTTACCTGTTATTGACTATGTTATAAATGCATTCTTGTAAGGATGTCTATTGCATCAAGTTGGGTTGGTAACTTGAATGATGAAGATTCAAGCGATGATGATTTTTGCTGGAAAATGATTTAGATGAGTCAATGGGTGATATACTAATTAGTAGTTACATCTTTGCTAATACGAGAAGTTACGTTGACAGGATACCATGTATAACATCATTGCTCACTGGGAAAATGTACATCTACGAAATTTTGAATGGAGATCCTAATGTGTGTCATCGTAATTTCCGTATGCAGAAACATGTCTTCTTGAATTTTTGTGATACTTTGAAGCGAAAAGAGCTATTGACAGATGGGAAGAAAGTAAGCGTTGAAGAAGGAGTTGCTATGTTTTTGATGATTATTGGGCACACTACACGTTATTATATTATTGGAGATAGGTTTCAACATTCCAACAATACAATACACAAATGGTTTAAGCGAGTTTTGCGGGCAGTTTGTTCACTTGATACAAAGATAATTCGCCCTACAAATCGAACTGTTGTACATGAGCGTATATTGCGTAAATATCCGTATTTTAATAACTGCATCGGTGCTATAGATGGAACACATGTTGCAGCTTGGGCACCAGCATCGAGGCAGACATCATTCCGTGGAAGGAAAATGAATGTCACACAAAATGTGATGTTGGCATGTGATTTTGATATGAAATTCACATTTGTTTACACTGGGTGGGAAGGTACTGCTAATGATTCATGTGTATTCACTGACGCAGTTACGAGGCACAGAGATAAATTTCCAATGCCACGTGGATGTATACTCTGATACTTTAAGAGCTCTATAAATTAATTTTATAGTCTTATAATTATAAATTGTTGTCCAATTGTAGATGAATTTTACCTTGTTGATGTTGGCTATCCAAATATGCCTAGATTTCTTGTCCCTTATCGAGGTCGAAGATATCATCTACGTGATTATGCTGGAAGAGGAAGATTGCATAGAAAGGAAGAGCTATTTAACTACATACACTCCTCATGTCGTAATATTATTGAATGATGCATCGGAGTTTTGAAGGCAAGATTTCCAATTTTGAAACTAATTACCAACTATCCACTTAGTAGACAAAGACAAATCCCAACAGCTTGTTGCACAGTGCACAATTTTATTCGCCAAGAGCATGCTTCAGATAGACTATTTAGAGAGTATTCATCAGAAAACATGATATTTGATGATGTGGTAGAGTCTATTCTAGATCAAGAACCCATACATTTTGATGCAAGTCAGACCGCTCAGATGGGACAAGTTAGAGACTAAATTGCTACCGAAATGTGGAATGACTACTCAAGAAGGCAATGATAGCTCGCTATATTTATTTTATGAAAATGATTTCCAGCTTTTTTTTCATTTAATCCATTGACATTTAATCATGAATATTATCGAATAATTGTCTATTGAATTATTTGGTATAATTTTACTGTTTACAATCACAATATTTCATAATTTTTCAATCGCGTATTTGAAATTTTATTATTATACTTCGTGTGTCATATACTTCTGAAGTTAATTTATTTATTATTATTGTTATTTTGTATTTGTTTTTTCCTCATAACAAACTATAGCAAAATTTCATATTTTAATCTTCGTAATGATACATTAGAACAAAATAATTTCTTTTAAGGAAAGAATAAAATTAATTTAATTTACTTAAACAAAATTATTAATTTACTTAACAAGTATATAAATTCTCAAAATGTCAAAAAGAACACGTTTTTCAGTTTTGTGTTTCTTAAAGCAATTTTCCAATATGACAAAGTAAACGTATTTTCAGACATCTGAAAACAAGCACTCAAAACAAAAAAATCGAAAATGAATTGAAAACTGAAAAATAGAAAACTGAATCATGAAAAGAACGCAGCCTAAGTTTTTTAATAGTAATAGAAAGATTTGTATAAACGGTTCTCGACGATTTCACAATAAAAACGAGTAAAAGCACACCTTTTTTTCGAGAAAAATGGAGAGTTAATTAATCATAACAAAACCCAAAAATTAGATGTGCAATGAAACTTGATCATCATCTACTTGACTCGATGGTTGAATTGAATGCGGTTTCACGAAAATTAAAGGGAAGACTTTGTGAAATTATTTTTAATAAGATTATATAACTTGAAAAGAGGAGACTAAGGGGAGTTATAATGATATTACGCTTTTTTCCAAACACATTACATTCTAATTGTATTCAATATCTTCCTTTTCGAGTCTTTAGATTAAGGCATTAACTTTTTTTCGTCTTATTTTTATTCTTAATTTTTTATCGTTTATCAGATCTTGTATTGGACAATGATTTTCTTCTAAAAATTTCATGTGAGAACCATTTAAATCTTTAAAATAAGTAAAAAGAAAAAAATCTATAAAAATAAAATTACATATTTTCTTATGATTTTAAAACATACAAATAAAATATTTGAATAGTAACTATCATTAAGAAACACAAGATATAAAATTAATACCATGTTCAGGAAAAATGCAATAAATTTTGTTGGGGCACAAATTTTATAAGTTATAAAGGTTAAGTGCCTTCAAAATAATAAAGACATGGTCTAACTATAAAAAATTGTAGTATGAATATATTTTCCCCGACACTAATCCTTTTTCCAGTTTCCACCACGATCATACAAAGGTCGATATTTTTGAAAACAACCCATTTTGCCTTTTCCTAATACCTTTTGTGGGAAGCCATATTTCGAATGGATCCATGCTCATCTTTCCGGAAATATATACATATGTATATGTGTGTGTATATATATACGTATGTAAATTCATATATATGGTCTATGTGGGAGAAAGTTGCTTTTAAAGAGATGAATAATATCATGCATTTCATTGATCAGCATTGGAGTATTATATAGTACAATGATGAGATTACAAGGAAAGGAATCATATGGTACAAGGAAACTAAATGAATACCAAACTAATTAATCTATAAAAAAACTTGGAAAAGAAGACTACAACAAATACAGAACAGATAATTCTAAATAATGTTACGGCTGTTGAATCATCACATCTAACGGTTGTCTTTGTCATACAACACCTGACGTGGTCATCTTTAACGTTTGATGGTAACATATTATTAATTTCCTTAACAGCTTTAGTAATGAAAGTGATATGAAAACTACCTGAACCTCTGACTCTGTAACGGAGTCAGGCAACTTATATAAACCAATCACATAGTCTTCCTACCATTGGAGCCCCACTTCTTCCCTCTTCATCGATCCATTGTAGGTTGTTTGGCTCCATTATAGAGCCATAAAGCGGTCTTGGATCATTTCTCCGTTTCATAATGTTAGATGGCATCGAATAAGAAAAAAGAAGTTTAAAAAAAAATCTAGTTGATATCGAGTTTAAGAGCTCCCGTTTAACAAAATATGTGAAAATGCACATTATTTATTGAAATTTTCATGAGATACTACTCTTGAATTATCAAACTAATAATGGATTAAAAATTAGTTGAAGAAATCTATCTATTCAAAATAAATAAATAAATAAATAATAATAATAAATAAATTAGTTGAAGAAAACCAATAATGGCCTGAATCCAAAAGTTCCAATCTAGCTTTAAATGTACAAAAATGAAAGAAGAAGTTGTCAATCTTGGTTTAAAAAGCATTGATCATGGCTAATTGGCTGTTTAATTTTCAGGTATTCAATCACGCACATAAGATCTGAAACTGTGAATCCAATCTGCAGATACCCATTTTTTGAAGAGAGAAATAATTAAACCAAAAATAAATAAATGAAACCGGCCGAATGATTGCAAGACCGATAGATTTGCATATAATCAAGAAATTTAATGCAACTATGCAAACAATATTAAAGAAGAAAAAGAAGTTTATAAAAAAAAAAAAAAAATTCTTATACTTGCCTTTGCACTTGATCACGTGAACCGACCGATCCTCAAATCGATCAATGGTTGAGGCATTACAGCATTGTTGACAAGCTGAAATTATGTACGCAGAAAATCATACAGTCCATGGCTGATGAATTAGTTCCCTCTCCCAAAGGCTCCTGCAGATTCTGCATAATAATAATATAATAATTACTATCATCATACATGTATGCAGTTCCAGAAGCCCTTGAAGGAGAGAGAACAAATTCTGCCTTGTTACTACTCAAACATTTAATCTTTGATCATTGAATATATCGATGATTTTCCCAAGAGAGAAATTAGGCCATATTTATAGCAAGAAATCGTATAGCACTTGACATGATCATGATCAGTGTATTGTAGCTAAAACAGATTCTTGATATGATGCTTTTTGTTTCCTATTCTAACTCGGCAAATTGAGATATGGCCTCAAGAGCACAAGTCAACCCACCCACAGAATAAAAGCAGCCTCAGCTGGGGAATTTAAAATTCACATACATCCATTAATTTTGTCACGTTTTATTCTTTATTTGAATTACTTAATTTACTCGACATAACTTTTGAGGTTATTAAACAACTATAGAAAAGTAAGCTTTTTAAGCACAACAAAAATGTAACTTCAAAAAAATTTGCTACCATATATGCTAGGATGAAGGATCAAAGTAAAGATCTATCTACTGATGTTCATGATCATATGTTTTTTTCCAAGGACAGTGTGGAACTAGGACGGGTATAAATCTAACCTCCAAAATTAAAGTTATAAGGAAAAGAGAGGGAAAAATAAAAACATTTACTGCAATGAGTATGTCCACTTGTTGTCGCGAGAACTTAGGTTTCAAGTTTTTTAAAACCCTTATTTGTCCAACTATTTGATCTTCTTCTAAAAGAATAATTAAGGTTATATGTAATACTACCGGTGCTACGTAATAACCCATTTAAATGACAATATATTATGTGATACTGAATGATAAGTACAATTAAAGTTGTATAGGTTTACAAAAGTATTGAAAGAATTGATAGTTCTAGGCAATTCCATTAAAAATATTATTAAAGAAATGGCTTAATTATTATATTTCAAGAAATTATATTTTCATTGACGCATAAAGAAGTTAAATATAAATGAAGAAGCAGTATATATGGGTGCGTTATGCCGCGTCTCACCCTTTGGCCGTCTGATGAATGCTATCTAATTATTGTTTAAATAAATTAATGTATCTAAAGGAAAAATTTAGTGTAGATTCAGGGGAGGTGGCATGGCATGCATTGTGTATAAAACAAATATCAATACCAACTAAAATAAACAACAAATATAACGTTGTTTTCGGTAATTTTGAAATTGACTATATGAACATATTTCTTCACCAAAACAGTTAAACATCATCATGTTCAAGAGCTTGAATGTGTCTCTGTTATTGAAACACCCTCTCGCACATAATACTAGGGCCTACACATGAAGCCATTAATAGTTTCATGAAACCACATATGAAAAAAGTAGCATGGAGACACTCTTAGTCTTCAGATATTTTTACAACTAAACATGTTAGAAGATGACACTACTTCTATGTTTAAAGGCATAAGGGATAGGAGTGGGTGTCGGAGAGATCGGGTCAGGTTTGGGCCCAACCCCAACCCTGCCCGACAGTTAGTCGAGTTGGTGATTTCAGAACCGTGAATTCGGTTCTGAAACCCAACTCAACCGGAGTCAACTCGAGTTGAGTCGATTGGCCTGTTTTGGGCAGGACCAGGCACAAAATGAAAAAAAAAAATTCGGCCTAAAATTGTAATAGGCCTAAATTTTTGCTTATATATACCAAAAACCCTAGTCTTCTTCTATGACCTTGAAAAAATTAAAATGCAAACGGACAGAAAGAAATTAAGGGCGGAGGGACGGCAGGCTAGCAACAACACGGATGGACCGCATGCGAGCAGCAAACGCGGCGGCGGCGGCAGCAGACTCGACGGCAGCGAATCATAGGCAGTGGAGCTTGGGAGGAATTGAATTTGGGTTTTAGGGTTCTTGAGATAGTGAAAGTGTGGAAGGTTGATTGGGAGCCTAGTTTGAATTCCATAAAGGATATCTCACTTCATCCAGTCGAGATGCCTACTGAAGCTATATTAACATTTGTTCCAAACTGAGTTCCATCAAATTCAATCGAAGCCCTGATGTGTTGCTTCCATATTGACTGGTATAATACGCCCTGTTGAAAAGTTGATTTGCAGTTAAAAGTTGACGGAGTGTTGCCATTGAATGGAATAAAATTGTCATTGAATGAAATAAAAAAACATGAAAAAAACAAAATTTTAGGGGAACGAAAAATTAAATAAAACAGAAAAAAATGATTAATTAGAAATGAACCCAATAACCCGACTTGGGTTGACTGGTCGGGTTTCGGCGGGTTAAGCGATTTCTAGCCGCTAGACTAGACCCAACTCGACCCAGTCGGGTTCCCTAACACCCTCACCCGCTCCCTACCCGATATGAACAGTAATCCTACCCGACCCCAGCCCATGACGGGTTAGTTGAGTCGGGTTGGTCGGGTTCCCCGATCAGATGCCCAGCCTTAATAAAGGACATGAAATTGATCATAAAGAAGCCACTAGGTTCATCTATATCACAATTCCACATATATAGCAAGTTATTCTTAATATGTTAATTACGTTTTATTTATAATTTTTCATTGTCATTATAAGTTTCTTTTATTCAAGTTTAAGAGTTGGGAACTTATTGAAGATTAATTATTATTAATCAATAATAATAAAGTATTTGTGTTTCTTTGTCATGGATAAATTGAAAATATTGTAAATTTTTCAGTTTTCAAGTAAATGAAAGTAAGATAAGTGTGTAGAGAGATTTCAATTGAATGCTAGATCCGTATAAACTAAGAAAAGTTCATTTAATAATATTAAAAAAGTAAATTTTAACATAATTTTCCTATTATACCTTTCATTTATTAGTTTGATAATGCTATTTTTTATAACTATGCATATTAAATAAGGGCATATGAGAGAACTAATATTTCAACTATTTTTTAAAAAAGAAATTAAACCATATTTTGGGACGGATGAAAAAAATTAGACAATCTTTTTAAAACGAAGATAATATAATATATTAAGCCCCTATATTTATTTGTCAATTTCTCATTTATTTAAAATATCGAGATCTTAATTCTCAAGTACCAAAAACTTTCTCAAACACCTAAGCCGTCCAATTCTCATAGTTTTCCATTTATAAAATATATGTACGTAAGGAATTAATTTTGTATGTAAACGGCCACGTGTTGAGGACGAGTATGTCGCCCAACGTTTCTTTTTGTCTTTTTCGGCAACCTGTCGGCCATCGTTTCTAATAATTCGAACAATAATAGAACAAAAGTATTGAAAGAGTATCAAAGATATTAGTATCAAAGATATGGTAGTTGTAATCCATAAAAGATTTACAAATGTATTCAAATATCTCATTTTAACAATAAGTTGAATTTCACATGCCCCCATATCAATATCAGTTCTTACTTTTATCAATATATGACATAAAAGGTGTACAAGAATTTTGTTCGGATATTAAAATACCTAATCGTCTCAAAAAGAAAAAAAAATTTTGGTGGAGTACAATAAATGAAGACTTACGCGTTGATTAATTAATTAATTAAAGGAACATTGTAAGACTTTTATGGTCCCCTCGACTTTTACAAACAAAAGAAGCCAACAGCCTTAGCCCATTTTAGTGATGCTTACCATATGTATTAGAGTTGTGCTATTTGAATAAAAGTTCATACAAAAATTTTAATAAAATTGACACATGGCACAATTCTATTTTTCAACACCAACATCAGTTTTACATCAACATTAATCACACATGACATATGACTATTTTATCTAATTTTTTGTTCCTTATTTTGTCCAACTAGAATTATTCTATATATTATTTTAAACCAACATTTCAATTTTCATTTTCCTTTAGTAAAATGTTTCTACCCCTTTGGGAAAAATATTATCAACTAAATCAAATAAGTTTGACAATAAGAAGAATATTTGGAAAAATTTCTCTGAATGTCATAAAGTTACTCAACTGAAATTTATTTAGCTTGATCTAGGTCATACAGGTTGACCTAGTCCCAATCTAACATCATACATATACACCATATGGTACTATACATTTAGAACTAGATCATTTTCACAGGTTGACTAGATCATTTTCACAGGTTGACATATCTAAATATTACAATATCTTTAGTGTTTTGATATTTTGTGCTCGTGAATCAGAATCTCCAACTATATCAAATCCACATTTCTAGAAAAGTAGTAATAAAGAAATTTGCTCATGGTATTAATTCAACCCCTACAAATCCACTAACAATGTTACTTTTTCTCATCTCCTTTTAAGGCTAGTGCTAAGTTCTTTTAACCTTCTCTCGCACAAATTTAGGCAACTTCAGCCCTTCGGACAAGTTAATAGCCAATTAGGAGAATAAATAAAACTATAAATTGAGACGCGTGGAGCCTAATCTAGAAGCACAGTCAGAAGATTATAAAAGAGATATAAAAAGGTTCACCCCCACCCAAAAAAAAAAAAGGTAGGGGTTGTCGGGAAGAGGGTGGCTACCCTCTAGCTACACCCCTACTAATCACATTGTATGGATATTTTTCATACTGTCGATTGACATAATATATATATATATATTTGGATATGTATGTATGTATTACTCAAACTGATTTAGGAGGTTCGATCATGCACAATATGATCACTACTTAAAAAATAAAAATAAAAATCAAAAGGATTGATCATTTATCTTTTACCTGAGCTAGGCATCTCTGAACATATCTTCAAATTGCGACGATTTTTCCCCTAATACAACTGAATTTGGTACATAATACTCTTTGGAAGAGTCCATAATGGTCGACTTCAAGAAATTTATATAGCTCTAAATTAAGAATAATACTTTGTAATTCACTAATCGAAAACAAATTTTGAGAGCAAAAAAAAAAAAAAGAAAACAAATTTTAAAACGCTTGAACAATAAAGTCTCATCAAAATGAGAATTTAAGTAAATTTATCATATATATTTATATCCGTAATGATGCCTAATTCCCCCCCCCCCCGGGCCGGGGGCGGTGGGGTGCTGCATGGACAGAATTTTTTTTTCCTGTTTAATCTGGAATATTTAGAAACTGTAAATTGCAGCAAAGATGCCTAACGTTTGCATCCATTTACACTTTCATCACCAACTTTTGGATTGGGATCAAAAGGCTCTCAACCTTTGAAAAATTAGCACTTTCATCCAATAGATATATTTTATCATTAAACTAGTAAGGACCATTTGGCAACCAATTAAATGAGTTTCTATTATAATTAAAAAGAAATTTCAAATTCTTATCAAGTGAGAGTACAAAAAAGTAAGATATGTGCATCCATGGGCTAGCCCTGTGATTTCTAGGGCTCAAGATGACCTCCGTAAAATAGATCCCCGGACATGACCAAAAAAATTTCCTTTTATCATTAAATAAAACATATGTAAAATGAAAATCACAATAATATACCGTACATTAAATAAAAAAAGAAACCAAAAAAAAATCCAAAATATTACTATACTATCACCGAAATGCATTACAATGTGCTAACATGTCACTTCTCAGACAGCTTCATTGATCCATCGTTTGTAAATAGTGGTCTGTCTTATTTATTTATTTATTTATTTTTGGTTTGGTTTGGTTTGGATTTGTTCTAAAGAGGGCCAACTTCTTTTTGTTTAGGCCTATTTATTCATCTCTTGAGCTTTTTTTATTTAATAGTTATGGGTCCTGAATTCCTTAAAAAAAAGGGATAATTAGACATAAGACCTTTTTTTTCAAAGACACACTTAATTTTACACCTTTATTTACTACTAATTGTAAATATACCACTCTACATTATTAATATATCCTTTTCTTAATTTACTTTTATGATTTTTAATAACAATTAAATTATTGTTTTTTATTTCTTAATTTAATTTAATTTGCTTGTAGACTTTATATATATGCCTTACATTCCCTAACCCTAGCCGACAACCACTCCTCCTTCATCATCAATTCACCACCCTTCAACAAGCCGCCGCCATTGCCACTGTCACTGCCGCCGCCGCCAGTCCACCACAATTGTTTGCTTGATACCATCTTTCTCGATAAATGAAAGAGAGAGGGGGAAGCAATTGACATGAAGCAAAAGAGGGAGTGGTTTGACATGAACCAAAGGGGGAGGTGGTTGCTTTGTAGCGGCTGCTCTGCTGCAAGCAGCCACAGTCGCTACTCTGCTGCAAGCAGCAACCGCTGCTGCACGCAGTAATGAGCAGTTACGCTGCTACAGCAGGGCTGCTATTTATATGAATGGCAATAGGACGGGTTTTGGCCGCCCTGACCCACCCCGCCCCGAAACCCGGTCCTTCATTTTTTTTAAAAATATTTGATTCTTTATGAAATTTCAAATCTAGATGCCAAAGATGAAAACTGACATGATACTTAGGATGGCTTTTCATATAGTTTTAATTCTATTTTCTTATATATTTTTAGTTATTTCTTAACGGGGCGGGTAACGGGTTTTTTTTTTGTACCCGCCCCGAATCACCCCCGAATCGGGTACGGGGCGGGTACGGGACAGGAGATTTCTTAACGGGGCGGGTTCGGCCATTCCTAGCTATTTAGAACTGCCATTTTACAATTTTTTTTTTTTTGGGAATTTTTCATGGTTTCCTAATAGTGATACATCATTAAAGGTAAATATATCTTTTATAATGCACATACTATTGACATCTGAAAATTTTTTGTGCCACGAGCTTGAAGATGGAAATGTGTTGCTAAGCCATTTTGATGCCATTTAAGTTTACTCTATGAACTATCTCATTTGAAGAAATTCAAAGACTATCTATTAGCTTTTCCATCCCTGTGGTTTCCCTGCCATTTCCTGCTGTTTTATTTTTTAAAATTTCACTTAAACCAATCTATGGTGTTTTACCATTCCGATTCCGGTGTGTTACCATTTTACGATTTTTGTGTGTTACCATTTTACCATTCTTTTTTTATGGCTGTTACCATTATTTTCTATGTTCTCTCTAAAGAGCTTTTTGTTATTGTTACCAATTTTATTTTTATTTTTTTTATTTACAAGTTTTTTCCTTTAGTCGGGGCCTGTGGTGGAGGCCCTTGGGTTGTTTTTGCTATCATTTTTTTTGGGTATGTTTGGTGCTTTTGCCTTTTTTTCCTGTAGTGGTAACACATTGTTTACATGTTTTTTTAGTCTTCTTGCCACTCAACATGTGCTTGTTACTATAATTATAGTGTTTTCTTTACCGGAAGAACATTGTTAATATGTTTTTCCTTGACTTATTATGGTTTGTTACCATAATGTTGTACTGGTAACATAGTTTTTTCCGGTGAAATTTTCTGCAACAGTAACACACCGTTTATATGTTTTTTGGGTTTACATGTTTTTTGGGTTTCGTTGCCTGCAACATGTGATTGTTACCATCATTATAGCGTTTTCTTTGCTGGAAGAACATTGTTAATATGTTTTTCCTCGACTTATTATGGTTTGTTACCATAATGTTGTACAGGTAGCATAGTTTTTCCGGTGAAAAAAGAAAACTTTTTTACCATGATTTTCTCCAAAATTTTGTCAACGTGATTTTTTTTTTGTGGTTTTTCCTTTTTGTTTGTTTTATTTTAATTACTAAGTGGTGGTAGTGGCTTGTGGCGGTGGCCAGACTTTCACAGTTAGTGGTGGCAACAATGACGACAATGGGGGCTTAATAGGAACTTGGGGGTAGTGTGAATATTTATTATTCTACTACTACTAATAGTAGTAGCAGTAGTAGCAGCAGCAGTAGTAGTAATAATAATAATAATTGAATTTAGTAAAAATTGGTTTGGGGTACTTTTACAATTGGAAGTGGTATTTTTACGAATAGTTTTAAAAATAAAGTATTTTTCAAACCTCCTATCAACTAAAGGAATTTTTATCAAAAGAACCCAAAAAAATGGGGAAAATTTTACTTAATTGGGCTGGATATAATAAATATTCATAGGCCCTAACATTTCTTGGGCCTGATGGGCTGGCCTCACTTGTTGTGTGCATCATTATAACAAAAAAGTTATGTGAAATTTAATTTGAAATTTTTTCTTTTTGAACATATCTTTTTCTAAAGGGTTCGTTTCACAAAAGATCTCCATCTGTAACCTTTTTCCGCTCTCTTGGGTCCCCAACATTTCATAAATGAGCACGATATGTCTCTTTTTAGACTATTCCCTCAACTTTTCATAGAAAATCACGATTATACCCTTTTAACTTTTTAATTTTATTAACAAAATATTTAAAAATAATATAAATATATTAAAAAAAGAAAACACCCCACCCACCCACCCCCTCCCCTAACTTGCTGCCGTTTCTGGCCTCCAAAAATTTGAGGGGTTAATCCCTCCATTTCCTGCCGTTTCCGGCAAGAAATTGGGAGGATTCACCCCTACAAAAAAGCTGCCAGAAATGGCAGCAAAAATGGCGGCTTATTGTGCTTATTTATAAAATGTTGGGACCTAGGAGAGCGAAAAAAATATTTTGAGATGACACCGACTCTTAATTCAAAGGTTGACCTTTTGTGAAATTAACCTTTTTCTAAATACATATATCAATTTTCTGGTCTCTTGCTTGATGTAAATTTTAAATTTAATTTCAATTATAATAGAATCTCATTTAGTTAGTTGTCAAATGGTCCCTATTTATTTAGTGTTAAAATATTTGGGTGAAAATGCCAATCTTTTCAAAGGTTTGTGGCCTCTTGGTATGATTCAAATGTTGGAGCTGAAACTGCAAGTTAATGGATGCAAAGGTTGGAGACTTTTGCTGCAATTTACCCATTTAGAAATGAATATGCTTGTTCAAAAATATTGGTCAATTAAAAGAAGGGTTAATTTCACATATTGTCCCCAACGCACTAGGTCCTCAACCTTTCATTAAGTCGCTTAAAAGGTCCTTTTGACGGTTTCCGTCATGTTTTCCGTTAAATGCTCGACTGAATTACCATTATACCCTTATCATTTTTAAATTAAAAATAAAAAGTTTTAAAATATAAAAAATAATATAAAATTAAAAAAAACAAAAGAAAAAACCCCAACTGGCTATCGGAAATGGTAGCAGTTTGCTACCATTTCTGGCCGCTAATGGCTGCCAAAAAAGGCCTCCAAAGGTGGGGGGAGACCCCACCCCCTGTGAGCTGCCATTTTCTGATAATAGGCGTCTCTCCTCCCCCTCATTTGGCTGCTGTTTCTGGCAGCCAAATAGGGGGAAGGGAGAGACTCCTCCCTATGAGCTGCCATGAATCCCTCATGAGCTGCCATTTTATGGCAGCTCACAAGGGGTCTCTCCTCCCCTCCAATTTGGCTGTCATTTTAGGCAGCCATTGGCAGCCAAAAAAGGTAGCAGAAGAAGAGGAGACCCCCTTTCTGGCAGCTCGCAGGGGAGGCTCCCCCAATATTTAGCTGCCTTTTTTGGCAGCCACTGGCTACTGGAAATAGCAACAAATTGATGTCATTTCTAGCCGCCAGCTGGGAGGTGAATCCCCCTTTTTTATTTTTTTTTAATTTTATTTTAATTTTTATATTTTAAAACCGTTTATTTTTAATTTAAAAATGATAAGGGTATAATAGTAATTCGGTCGAGGATTTAACGGAAAACTCGACGGAAACCGTCAAAAAGACCTTTTGAACAACTTAATGTAAAGTTAATGATCTAGCGCGTTGAAAAAAAAGGTTAAAGACCTACCTGATACTAACCCCAAAGGTTGGGGGCTATATGTGAAACTAACCTTTAAAAGAAAGACAAAACTATTACTTTAATAACTAATAAACTCATCTGTACATATAACATTGTCCATTAGTGACTAATATATACTCTCCCCGGCCCCACAAAGACATCATGATAGTAATTTTCACACAAATTAAGAAAAAATAGTTAATATAATTAAAACATTTACATTTTACATATATATTTCCATATTTACACTTATGTAGTTCTGGTAGAGTAATAACAAGACACATTAAAGACATGTATAATATAGTAAGTGAACTATTTTTTTTGGGACGAATAAAAATAATATATATGACTATCATTGTGGGACAGGTAAAGTATATAATATCACTCTTTCACGTGCAAATTCATTTTTTTTTGGGTAAATTGCAACAAATGTACCCCAATCTTTACATCCATTTGCACTTTCATCTCTCCAGCCTTTAAATCTGGACTAAGAGGCTCCCACTCTTAAAAAAATTAGCACTTTCATTCAAATGGATATATTTTATTATCAGGCCATTATTAGGTGTCGTTTGCTAACTATTAAATGAGATTCTATTATAATTGAACTTTAAATTTCAAGTTCACATCAAGCAAGAATACAAAAAAATGATACGTATGCCTAGAAAAATGAAATTCATCCATTAAAAAAATTCAAATTAAGTTTTACATGATTTTTTCATCATTACGCACGTGTTACCTTTATATACTCTCACTTGATGCGTCTTTGAAATTTGATTTCAATATGATTCCGTTTAATTGGTTATCAAATGGTTCATAATGGTTTAATGATAAAGTGCTAATTTTTCCAAGGTCGAGGCGTCTTGGTCCAGACTCAAAGGTTGGGGGGATGAAAGTGTAAATGAATACAAAGGTTGGGGACCTTTGCTGTAATTTGCCTTTTTTGGGTCCCAATTCGAGAATTTAAGTGAAAAATTTCCACTTATTATTATTGTATCGGATCACTCGCCTATCATACTAGAAACTGAGATGCAGTTTGTTGGCAAGAGGTGCTATCGGTTTCGCGTGGAGAATGGGTGGTTTCTTGAAGATGATTTTAAGCTAAAGGTCAGTGAACACTTGGAAGAAACTCGGCCACTTGATCTTTTCTCTCGGTTGGAGTCATGTACTGGGGTTATGGCAGATTGGGGTAGACGCCAAAAAGGCCAATTCGCTGACTGAATCAGAAAGACTAAATTGGAAATTGAATCGTTGAGGCAATGAGCGGATGTGCTTGCTAGGGAACTCCTCGAAAGGAAAAAAGCCGAGTTGAGTGACTTGTTACTACAAGAGGAGGAGTATTGGAAATAGAGAGCTAAAGTCTTCTGGCTTCAGGGAGGCGATTCTAATACGAAATTTTTCCATGCAGCTGCTACGGGCTGGAAGAAAGCTAATACAATTCATAAATTGAAAGATAACTCTGGATCGATCTCATCATGTTGTGTGTTACGACAGTCTCGTATTCAGTGTTGGTAAATTAAAGAGAGGTTAGCCCTATTTCCCCTCAATGAGGAATAAGGCAGGGGGATCCCATGTCTCTATACTTGTTTATTGTATGTGCAAAGTGTTTGTCCATGTTACTTCAAAAGGCAGAACTACAATGACGGATTCATGGATGCAAAATAGTTAGAGGAACCCCTAGTATTTCCCATCTTTTATTTGCATATGATAGTTTTTTATTTTTCCGAGCTACTCAGGAAGAGGGACGTACCATCAAGGGTATTCTACAAGAATATGAGGCAGCATCCGGACAATCTATAAATTTCCAGAAATCTGGAGTGTTTTACAATGTGAATGTACAACAAAATATTCGGTCTAATATATATGATTTGTTGGGTGTTTCTGCGCCTCTTAATACTGGACGGTACCTCAGTCCTCCGTCACTTATTGGCAAGAAGAAACGCAAAGTATTTAGCTTTCTTAGAGAACGGCTTTGGAGGAGAATGCAGACTTGGAAGAATAAGCTTTTATCATGTGGAGGTCGGACGGTCCTCATTCAGATGGTGTGTCAGGCCATTCCTCAATATTGCATTAGTATGTTTCTTCTTCCCCTCTTTTTGTGTGATGAGCTGTAACGCATGATGAATTCTTTTTGGTGGGGTTCGAAGGCAAATGGTGCCCGGGGAATTAATTGGTTTGCGTGGGATAAATTGTGTCTGAGGAAGGAGTTTGGTGGTCTTGGTTTCAGGAACCTCCATGCCTTCAATCTAGCTACGTTAGGGAAGCGTGGTTGGAAACTTTTCTCTAACCTGGATGTTGTTATTTCGCAACTACTCAAAGCTAAATATTTTCTCAGATGAGGGTTTTTAACAACCCAAGTCGGCTATGATCCAAGTTTTTCTTGGAGAAGCATTTGGAGCTCCCAACAAGTACTAGAAAAAAGGTGTCGATGGAGGGTAGGAGATGGCAGGAGTATTAGGGTTTGGAAAGATCCTTGGTTAGCCGAAGATGATAGTTTCAGAGTAGCAACACCCGTAATCGGAGAGCTCGACCACATTACTATGAATGAGTTACTGTTGCCTGAGAAACAAGAATGTGATATTGATTTGCTCCATGATCTTTTCAATGGTAGAGATGTGGCTGCCATTTTGAAGCTTCCTCTTTGTTACACTCCACAACCCAATCAGATATCTTGGCACTTTTGTAAAGACGGCTATTACTCTGTGAAGTCAGGATATAGGGTGATTATTGATAACAGTTTATCGGATGTCCACTACCGTGTGTTGGGGAAATGGTGTAAATTATGGAAATTAGCTCTCCCACTTAAGGTTAAAACTTTTTTATGGAGAGCTTGTAGAGACTGCCTCCCAACAATGGAAAAATTGCAAAGCCGAGGAACGTCTCTTTTTAATTTGTGTGTGTTTTGTGGGGACGAAGAAGAGAACCCGGGCCATGTTCTTCTCCAATGCTCCTATGCACATCAATGTTGGAACTCGATGGGATTTCTGCCCACTGTCAAGGGAAACATAAACTTCGCTGATTGGTTTTTCCAATTTCTGGGTTCAGCAGATGCCTTCACTTCTCAAAAGCTCAGTATGGTCTGTTGGAATGTTTGGCGGCAACGCAATAACAAGCTGCGGGACAGATCTATGCTCCAGCCAAGGGAGGTGATTAGAACCAGTCTGAAGTTATTATCAGATTGGTCTTTAGCGAAAGCACGGGTGTCGTGGGAGAATGGTACAATGAGGCCGGTTCAGAGTGAGCATGTATGGGAAAAACTATTTGATAAACGTCTCAAGTGCAATGTTGATGCGGTACTGTTCGGTGATAGAGGAGCTACGGATGTAGGCATGGTTTTCCGGAATACACAAAGCGAGTTTCTCAACTGTGGTACAAGGTATTTACGAGGTAGTTTGGAACCGAGAGAGGCTGAGGTAATAGGGTTGAGAGAAGCAAGTAGATGGACATTGGACATGGATTTGGCGAAGGTGAATTTTTGAAATTGATGTTAAAAATGTTGTTGATGCTGTTGTTTCCATACGAAAAAGGCACTCAGCATTCCACATGTTCATTCAAGAGTGCAAGTTGCTGTTTCAACAAGGCTCAGACTTCAGACTTGTTTTTGTGTGTCGAACGGCTAATTAGATAGCTCATTGTTTAGCTAGAAATTTCTATTCTTATCCCTCGTTGTTTACTTGGAATGAGCATCCATCTTTTCTAGAGGCTAGTCTGATGTATGATGTTTCCAGTGTTTAATGATGATATAAAAGTTTCAGTTCAAAAAAAAATTATTATTATTTATTTATTTATTATTTTTTTTTTAACTTCACAAACTCATTGGTGATTGACATTGTTTCTATGTGTTTGGGCTTTATTTTTTTTAAGGGGAATTATATTCCCACCATAAAAATTTACCATCTCACTACATTTTATTAATCACTTACATACCCCTAAAGTAAGTTACATTAATAATTTTATTCTTTAATTACTTAAAATTAATATATTTAATAATAAGTTCTCCCTTTTACACCAAGAAGTCCCATCCTTCTATGCGTGAATTCTGTAGTGCGTGAACCATCCAAGACTCCGATGGAAGATCAAACATCAAACATCAAAGAATAAGACTCCGACGGAAGTGCAGCAGTTTTAGAGGAGTGATAGGCCAAGTAGCAACTAGGCCACTATCTAATTCTTGCTGCCATTTATGGAGTTTGTTGGAATCTTTTTGGAGTCCTGGGCCGTCGTCATCGCCGAGCTTTGGGTTTTGACATATAGAAGCTATTCCACTTCTATCCCCCATTTGAGAAAGATAGTGCAATTAGCCACACAGAGCTTACCTGAAATCTTGAACTCACCGGCCGAAGACAGACGCCGAACCTTCACCGAGAGCGGCGACTCTTCGTAGGAGATTCTAGGACTTCTCCTAACCAAGGTTAGGACTCTGTAAAATCGAAACTAATTGTTGCTTCTTCTTTCTTTTTTTTTTTTTGCCCTCTCTCTCTCTCTCTAAAAAAGAGAATTTGTTGTATGTCTGCGTTAGACCCAAAAAAAATTGAAATTAAAAAAAAATAGTTTTCAGAAAAAATAAAAAAAATTCTTTTTGGTTTTTTTAAAACCCCACGGCAAAAAAAATAAAAATCTTTTTCTTTATTTTTTATTATTTTTATTACTTTTTTAAAATATAGGTTAATAAGGTAAATATACTGTGGTGTGGTACTTAAAAACATAATTTATTTGTGGTGAGAGGATAAATTTTCGTGGTGGGAATATAATTCCTTTTTTTTAATTAAGAATTAAATTAGATGTTGCCCAATAGAAAACTTACGAGCACGAAATTAGGAAATAGCTTCTGATCATAAAATGCTTATTTGAAATAGCTTCATCCATCTTATTTGAAAAATGCTTATTTGCTTAGTTGTTGAGTGAATTATATATATATATATATATGAAAGGTAAGTATCAGATTTCATTATTACTAGAATCACCATCCATTACATCAAATTTAAGTGCATTCTCTAACCAACTAGGAGCATTACCCATACCACAAGTAGAAACATAATGAAGAACTTTTTGTGCTATCAAGTGTGCGGCCCGATATGCTTGCCTCAAAATGAGTTGGACTCTAAAGCGTGGATACTTCTCAATGAAATATCTTTGTTTTGAAATTTTAAACTCGTGGAGGGAATGTGTCATGTACACATAGTGTCTTTATAATGGAGATATTTGTGTCTTGAGATCAAAACTCACATCTGTGTTTTGAAATTTTAATTCTAGAAATATACATTCACACATACCAAATCACCAAACAAATAGTGCTAAACATCCACATCATCTTGTGTTCATACTGCATCCACCTATTTAATTATGAGTAGTGCTATTCATCCCTACATGTGATGATCATCGTGTTTATGTGATATCGAATTACAACTCCACTTAAATGCATCATATGTCCTTATATATTATTTGACTTGTTATTTAATACCACTGTACTGAACAATTTTTCTACAAAATTAAATTTGGTTCTGTTAATGTGTCAGTATATAGAGTTGACATCTTACATGTGTAAAAATAATAGACCCCACTAGTGTACTTTGAATTTAATAAATGAATAAGATAATGCCAACTCTGAACGCGAGTACATTAATATAACCAACTTTGATTGTGTAGAAAAATTATTGTACTGAAACAAAAGGTGGCAATTTTCACCAGTGGTAATGAATGAATAGCATTATTCTTAAATTATTTATTATTATATCACGATAAATTAGAAATAAATTATCATGAAATTATCGCGATATATAAACAATTCAATGAGGTGGATGCAAAGTTGACACAAGATGCAGTGAAATTGTAGCATCATGTCCAATTATTATTATTATTATTATTATTATTATTATTATTATTATTATTATTAGGGTAATTTTCACCCTAGGTCCCCAACCTTTCAATTTTGTATCAATTTTGTCCACATTCTTTTTTTGTCATACTATGTCCTCAATATTTCATTTATTATTGTATTACGTCTCCAATGTTATTTTTCGTCCCCAACCTTTCAATTTTCACTATTAACCCCTATCAAAATGACTATTATACCCTTAATTCTTTATTTCCACTATATGCCCCCAACATTTCAATTTCTATACAATTTTGTCATATCATTTTTGAGCACGTAGAAGCCCAACCTTTTATTTTTTGTCTTGTTATGGCCCCATTAATACTTTTTATACTAACATTTTAATTCTTATTGTTAATATCTATTAAAATTTTCATTGAGTTGTGTTGAGCGGATTAGAGTGTGTAGATTTCTTATTTTATATTGTTCTTTATTTTTTGTTTAAATAATTAACTAATGAAAATTTTAATAAATATTAACAATAAGAATTAAAATGTTAGTATAGAAAGTGTTAATGGGGATATAACACTTCTGTCCTCAACTTTTCAATTACCAATGTTCATTCCAATAAAATTACCATTATACCTTTAATTATTTAAATAAAAATAAAGAACAATATAAAATAAAAACTCCACACATTCTAACCCGTATTGATAACAAAAAAACTCGATCTACACCAAATTCGATGAAGACCTAATCCGCGTAAAAAGAATATTTCTAATCTGAGAGCCAGTGCAACAAATCAATATCACATATCATGTAGTTGACATAGATCAAGGTTGATCTCTACAAAGAAAAAAAATATTTTCAATTTACAAAAAAATAAAACCAAGCCCTAATGGACTAATTCTAATTTTTTATGGATTCACAATTGGTGGTTCATATTAGATTAATACGGATAACAAATTGGGGGCAAATTAGGGTGAAAATAGAAAAGTGAGACAAGAAATTAAATTAGAATTAAAGTATTTTGGTTATGTTTATTTTTTTATAAATCAAAAATTAATTTTGGGGCGGATCCATCCAATCTATATTCACCACGAGAAATCGGCTCTAATTCATTACGTTGATACTTAGATTGACAACTTTCTTCAATACGAATTTGATATCTATCGAGATCGTTATAAATCAAGTTTTTCTATTATTATTATTTCCGACCGTTGTCATTGGGTTGTGTTGGAACATGATAGAATTTGTGAATTTCTTATTTTAATATGGAAAGTATTAATGAGGATATAACACAACAACAGATAAAAGGTTGAGCCTCTATACACTAAAAAAATGAAGAGGACAAAATTATATTAAAATTCAAGGGTTGTGGACCTATTGTGGAAATAAAGAATCAATGGTATAATAGTCATTTTCATAGGGGTTAATAGTGAAAATTGAAAGGTTGGAGATGAAAAGTAACGTTGGAAACATAATACGATAATAAATGAAAGGTTGGAGACTTGGTAGCCCCAAAAAAAAGAATAGAGATAAAATTGATACAAAGCTCAAAGGTTAAGGACTTAAAGTGAAAATTACCCTTATTATTATTATTTTGCTACAAGGGGAATAGGGGAGGGAAGGGGAGGGAAAATATATGATGGATTAGTGTGGTTCAAACTCGAAACCTCCTACTCTAAATGTGAAAAATTAACCACTGCAACATTTGTCTGAACCATATTATTATTATTAACTATTTGTAGGGATTGTAGCGATAGATGTCAATATTATTTTATTTATTTATTATTATTATTTATTTTAATCAAGTCAATTTTGAATCCCCTTCCTTCCCGCACGATATATGAGATTTTAATTAGTAAGTACTAGTATATTGGACCAAGTCATCATATGATAAAACCATTTAACCAAAACGCGTTTCTATTTATTTTCTCCCTATCAGTCAATTAATTTGAAGTGTCTAATTCTTAAAGCTTGACTTATGACAGTGTGACAATCCTTTTGAAGTATATATAATTTTTATGTGACATTTTCTGGTATATTTATTTGGACTTTGTCAGCGTAGAATCTTTATTGTATGTTTTTATTCATGATGTCAAATTTAATGTAGCACTGCATCTTTAGTTGTAACTTGTAAGGATGTCAATCAAGTCGAGTGGCTCAAGATCGAGCACCTTGGCCCATTGAAAATCTTGCTCATAAAGCGGCTTATCTTGTGCCTTAACAAGTTGCGGATCAAAATAAATATTCAATCTGATGTAACTGTTCGCCGGCTTGACTTAAAACAACTTTCACGAGCTATCTTGTTACCCACAACAAGTCGGCTCGTGTGGCTCATAACTTGGCTTTTAATGTTGTGAATGCTGTTTGTTTCTAAACAGAAATATTTTTACGATCGATGAATTTCATTATCACAAAGCATGAAAGTTGAAATCCAAGTAATCAATTTCTCATCTAGGACATTTTTATTTAAAATTAAACATAAAATGAAAAGAAATCCTAAGCCAATTTGCATCGGCATCCCTTCTCACCACTTTATCAACTAAATAAATGAGCCAGGAATGGATTCAGAATTTTTAGTGACACAGATTGTAACATAAAAATATCAATAGACTCGGGCAAAACATATATATATATATATATATTTTTTTTTTTGAATAGTCCATATTTTTTAAAATTTCCTGGCCGTTGCCTAGCTCCATCCCTGGAATGAGCTGATCCTAGGCCCAAAAGCTCGGACTCAGATTAGTGTAGGATCGCGAGTTGATTTGTCTCGACTTATTTCCTACTCTCTTGTAATGTAGTCTTCATAATTTTTCCCCAAAAAACAACAAAATTAAGCACGTTGAAGTTTCTTAATTATCTTTGTTTCTTTCTTGAAGTATCACCCATTGTAATGGGAATTCTTATTATTATTTGACCCAACGTGAACGTCGAGAAAAGCAGGAGACATAATTAAAGCCATTCAACACTCATTTCTGTGCATGAAAAAGACTGAAAGAAAAAAGGCAACCCATATATGCAACGACAAGAGATGGGTCGTTTTATGTCATTACTAGTTTACTACTACTGCTCCACAAATTATTCTTCCATTTTATACTAGGTCAAATTTTTGAATTAAAGTATCAAAAGTCTTTGATCATTTTATTCAAAAAGGTGATTTTAATGGAATGATTGTGATGTTCGTTCAGACGTGTGCTCTTCCGATCTGCATGGTGCAAATTTTGGGGGATGATGAATAAATGTGGATGAGGGGTCGAATGACAAAACGGGAAATGATTATATTCGATCTTCTAGTTTCGGAAATTTAAGCTGATTGCATGCGTTTTTCTAAGGAATTAATTTGTGGACAATGGATTGAAATAGCGTCGAACGAATATTAGTAGATGGATCGATTACATGTTTAGTAAATGAAATATGTTTGTACAAAGTCATCTATCGTCACATGGAGATATCATTACTAGTTGCTCTTTTCTTATCCTTTCTATGGAGAATTTGTTCAAAAGCAAGAATTTTGGTAAGGAAAAAAAAATTCTTTTTTTTTTTTTTTTTGAACGGGAAGGGGGAAAAATTCTTATCATCTCAAATACAACATTATAATAATTTGACTATTTCAAAAGTAATCTCTTTTTTTGTTTTTTGTTGAAATTTCAAAAATAATTTCTGGTACTGGTTTTTGAAATTTATTTAATATAAAATATTTAAAAATAAACTAACATCCTCCTTATAAACGCAAAAGTACCCCCTTCCCTTTTTAACTTATCTTTAGATGAAAACTAGCTAATCTACCAGTGCATTGCATAGGAAACATATATACATTTCTAAAAAAAACTAAAGTAAACAACTAATTAAACGATAAAAAATAAAAGAAAAATAGGTGCAACTAGTTCTAAAATTGATATTATATGTTAATTGATCAATTACTGGCCAATATATTGTTCAATATATATATATATATATAGAGCTGTTTGTATACTTATCCGATTAGGCTGCCTGAAGGTTGCTTTGATTATTCAAATATAAAAAGAAATAGGTAATTACGAATTTGATTGTTATACTTACCCAATTAAACACAAGGAAAAAATAATTAAGAATTTGACTGATACACTTACTTGATTAAACGAAATCTAAAGTATCGCCAAAGACCACAAGTTTCGCCTCAACAACTGAGAGATGATTAAAAATTACTATGCAACATTAAACGACGTAATGTAATAAACAAAATTTTGAAAATTTAAAAAAAAAATTTAAGGTGAGCAGATAAATAGATTATTAAAAATTACTATACAAAATTAAAAAATTAACCTACTACTTAGTTACTATTATCTGATTATTATTAGGGTGAACAAAAAAAGAGGAAAAAAAGAAAAAATATATGAAAATAAAAATAGAAAAATAAATGAGACAGTAGCTATAAATATAAAAATTATTATTAGAGTGAACAAAAAAAGAGGAAAAAAGGAAAAATAAATGAAAATAAAAAAATAAATGAGACATTAGCGACATCAACTTGATATCATCATGATATCAGATTTCCAATTCTCTTAGAGTGCCAGTTTTAGACGGGAAAAATTAACCCCACTACTTAGTTAGTATTATAAATATATAGATTTCCATTCTACCTTGATATGTCATTTTATTATATTCTTTGACTAAAAATGTTCAAAAATCTCGTAGAGAGTTTGTAACAAACTTTCCACCTTATGCGGCATATATCCATATATGCCACATGGAATGGAATGTTTTATAACAAAACCTTTAAGAGGTTTTTTAACACTACTAATTCTTTGGCCCCAAACATTTAGAGATGATCGTTTAATTATCATCATCTATACTCACATAGATAAGTAATTTTGACTTCTCGACTATCTTATGTAAGATTTCGGTTCTTAAGTCCTCTTCTTCTATTTTTTTTAATCACGTTTTTATCTTCAAAATTCGTAAACTAGCACATATTATTCCTGATGATTATTTGCATTAATTAAATAATTTTGTTAAGATGACATAGTACAACTCACTTATTCCATTTCTTGCATATATTTTTCAATACAATTGGACGAGTCTCAATGAGACGTAGACTTGAACATGAGATCTCAATTCTAGTAAGATGTAGTATTTTTTACCACTTGAACTACACCAACCATACACCTCTTACCAGAATTGAGATTTTGAGTTCAAGTATATACGACTCCTTGAAATTCCCCAAATCGTATATTAAAAAAATTGTTTTTTCCCCTTTTTTGTGGACTATTTTTCCTTTCCTTTTTTTTTTTTTTTTGGGTATGGGTTTTTTTGGGTTTTGGGTGGGGGGGGGGGCGCATCAATAAAGAGTAAATGTACATAATTATATTTGGACCAAATCATCGTGGAGACTAAAATATGTTGGACTTTGGAGGTGTATAAATCTAACAACAACTAAAATTAATATACACATGTCAAGCAATAAGACCTATGTAGATTAATGGCATTTAAGTAGTTTTTTAACTCTATTAATCAATTCCATTCCTCTACAATCTTCTTAAATGTTCGTTTAAAAAAAAAAGGAAAAGAAAAAAAATTCTTAATAATGAGGTATCTCTGCATAAACCTCAATTCTCAATTCTCACAAGGACGTAAGAGCCTTACACATGTAGTAAGTTTGTAATTATTTATTTATTTATTTATTGAATCCAGTACGTTTGTAATTAAAATAGTGTCTAAATATAATTTCTCTTTAAATATATATAATAATAAAGATCCCATGTGACAATTTGGAATATATATTTGCCAACATGGTTTGTCCTTTTGGATGTAGCTTTGGCCACTAATCCATTTTTAACTAAGCCTAAGAGTCAACAAATCAGTTTTGACTTTTCTCTATAATTAGAATCTTGAATGATAAATTATATTATTACCATTATTAATAAAAATAAAAATATATTAGCTCTTAATCAAGATTTTTAATTTCATTAACCACAAATTACAACTCAATGCCAGCATCAAAACCTATCTTATATATTCATTAAAAAAAAAAAACTGTAAACTGAACTAGTACTTTCTATTATTATTAATTTTATTTTTTAAATAAGAGTATATTATAGGCTGGAAGCGTGGACCTCTCTGCAGTTTGATTTATTTAGTTTTATGTTGCGAGTCATACTACAAATTGGTAATAACATATTTATTTAAGGTTTATTTATGATGATTAGTGCTCTATAGTTTATTCTAGGTTGGAAATATTTCTCAATTATCGAGTACAGTGAACACATTCTCTTAGAAAAATAAAAAATGTGCATACATATGCTCACATATAGGCCAAGACATGGCTTTATTTTTGAATAAAACAATTGCCAGTTATCTACGAGTGACTATTAAATAATCATGTCAATTAGAGTAAATACCGTTATTCCTTCCCATCGTAAAGATAGAGTTTGTCGTTAATCCATTTGTGCCTTGCCAATAATGAACTAATAAGTAATGAATGGCTCCCGTTTACAAACTCATTTTAATGAGAAATAAGAGAGAGAATGAGTGAAGTTTAATCATGAAAATTTTTACAGTACATGTGAGCCTCATGAAATATGTAAATGTGGTTAGTTTAATTAATTTTTATTTATAAATAGAATTGATTTGCTTGGTAATTTTACTATTCCGTGTCAAGGTAACATTAATTATGAATGCTAAACGATCATTTCAACTATAGTAATACATCCAACTATCCTTGTAAGCTATGAAATTTGTCCTTATCCCTCTATTTCAAGAATAAATTTTTTCTTCTTTTGAACTAGTCAAATATATGCAGTTTTTATATATAATAAGAAATAAAAAATGATATTACTTTCAATAAATTTCAACTGTCCTGAAATTATATATATATATATATCTAAAAATAGAGATAGGAGATAAAATATCCAAATTAATAAATAAAGTATTACTTTACTTTAATTTAATTCAATTAAATTAATAAATTATCTGTGAACTACTTTAAAGCTGTGGTTCGCACTAAACATTTTATCCGATTCTTCTATCCATACATGACGTCATATCAATGACGTCATATACTTTAATATATTATTTTATTTATATTCTTTTAATTTTTGTATTATTTTGGCAGTGCACACGTTATGAAACCAACAACGCGGAAGCAAGTTAGAAGATTCCTTTGCTACTTCTCTCCCTCTTCCTTCATTTCTTGACTTTCAAATATCCACGATAATTTCTTCGAAACTTCTTTTGTGTCTCTTTTTCTTTGTCATTTAAAATTGTCAATATTTTCTCCGGACTATGTTGTTTACTTTTTTATTCTTGAATTTCATTATTATATGAAACAGATTGTTTAAAGTTCATATATCTGATTGCAATGTTGTTATTGACGTGTCATTTATGATCACTTCAGCACGACGATTTTGTTCACTTTTGACAATATACTCTTGTAACCCAAGTGATATTAGCAATCACATTTAAAAACCATATTGTTCATAAGGCTAATGTTTAGCGATACGTTTTTAGAGAACGTGATTTTCTTAAAGAATTTATAAAATTGTGAGGGGACCGCCACAAGGTGGATAAAAACCGTTAAGCTGACATCTTCAAAAAATGACACGTTGAGAGTTACCTCTAACTTAAACTTATTGAAGGATTTTAGATGATAATTGTATTATATGAACTGTTCAAACTTATATATAAAGTAATTTGATATGTGACTGAAATTATTGAAAAGATTCTTGAAAACGTGACGTGGAGTGAGAGCATAACTTGAAGGAAATATAAAAGATTTGCACTTTATTATTGAATGTGCAAGTAGGAACATAGCCAATTGGCACTTTGAATAAGTCAGCAATTGGGATTTACAATTTCTGTAAGAAACTTGCATATAAAATTTCCAAAAACCAGTAGGGAAAAATCGAGTTAAATGTTTTAACACTCATCAAACTTTAGCTCATGTCTTTAAATACTCACTCAACTTTAAAATGTCATTAATAACCCATTAAAGTTTACAAAGCTTCTTCCGTTACTCGTTTATTGACAAACTATTAAATCCCTTGGACGGAATCAATGATTTGGCAACTGAATTGTGTATGTGGCAAACATTGTCGTTAGTTTTTTGCCAACTAAGATATGGTATAGCTTGCCAACTAAACAATTTCCATTCTCCATCAAACATAACTCAGCGCCTACCTACCCACCTTGTCAGCCACATTGGCAACTGCAATTATCGGGGAAGGCCGACCACCAATAACGTCTTGTTCAACCCGGCAGCAATCTTTTTCTCAAATTTTGACAGCGGCAATACCCTTTGAAATTGACGCAAGAAGGTAGTTTCATCACCACAATGTAATTCCACTTGGATAAAGAAATTAAAACATCATGTTAATTGGTAGAGTCATGTTAATTGCAATTTTTTTTCATGCCAAGATACATGAATCAGATTTGCAAAATCAGTATAAAGCATGAGGTCATTAATGGGCATGAGCGTTGGAGATGGAGGGGTTAGAAATAAAGAGACACAATTGATTCCGGGGGCAAGAATCAGATGTGCAAATCCATAGTGGGTCGGAATTTCTCCAAATCAGACAGATACAATTTCACCTTCTTTTCTTATGTATGCTTTGAAATTCCATTGCGCAAGAATTTACTATCTTGATTGGATGCTGGAACCTGAACAGTGAAGAAACTATGTATTTCAGGTCAAGAAGATGGTTAACAGGCATGTTTTCAGGTTGGGTTTGGTAAAATGACTGGTATCATATCTTAGTTGGCATAGTTGACTGGTATTACTTGCCACCTATATATATTCCTTTAGCCATGTCAGCATTCTATCCCAAGATTCTAATAGAAATTGAATTGGTGAGTAACGGATGATATGTTATAAAGTTCAATGAGTAAATTACGACATTTTGAAGTTCGATGAGTAAATGAAGA
>CAVNYN010201743.1:0-59832 GCA_963692815.1 Nyctanthes arbor-tristis
ATTACATAAAATCCTCAATTTTTCCATTTCTAAGAATTATGAAAATCATAATACTATATATATAATAGTAGCTAAAAATTAAAATCCATCATTCTTTCAATATAAACACCAATTATTTAGCCCAAATCATAAAAATAAACCATAAATTCAACACCCATAGGAAAATACATAAACCCTAAAAATAATTTCATTGACTTACTTACTTGAAATTTGCACAAAGAAATCAAAACTCAATTACTAAATCATACCAACAAGGTGAAATTTCTGCACTTTCTTTTCTTTTCCTTTCTTTTTTTTTTTTTTATTTTTTTTCCTTCTCGCCAGCTTTGCCTGCGTGTGTGTGTAATGTGTGTTCCCATTTGCAAGGCAAATCCAATTGTATATATTGAAAATTGCACTTAAAATCTCTCAACTTTGCTAAATAATTTAAGTTGGTCCTTGAAATCTTATTTACCCATTAGTCCTTCAACCTTAATTCTTTTACTTTAAACCCTTTGATAACTTAAATTTTGACCCAAATAATTTAATATTTGGCCTTGACTTGACTATCTCACCTTTGACTTTTAGTCTATAAAAATTGGGATGTTACAGTAAGGATAATATTTGTGTTGCAGAATCTGGCCAGCTACTGTATCTGGATTCGTGAAAAGGAGCCAAGCTTACTTTGCCACTAGTGCGTAATTAAAGTAAGATAGGTAAGAGAAACCCATCCCTCCAATCAATTTGGATTGACACATAAACTTCCAATTTTCCCAATGCATTTTATGTTTATTATCTTTATTTCCCACCAGAATAAAGCTTCCATTTTTGATAGCTCATCACAAATTCCTTGCGGTATCTGAAAGCCACTCATTGAAAATGTAGGAATAGATTGGGCAACCGCTTTTAAAAGCACTTTCCCCATCCTTCCACTGATAATAACTTACCTCTCCATGATTAAAACTTATTCCAGACCCGTTCACGTAGGTCATCAAAAACTAATCTTTTACTCTTTCCAATAATAGATGATAGGCCAAGATACGTAATACGAACGGATAAAAAAAATACATAATCCAACGTTTTGTTTTTTTTGGAAGAGATCAGGTAACCTATTTTAAAAGCATTTAAAAATTTATCAGTAGTATAATATTATTGTCTCTGATTTTTTTTACTGGATTATCTCTAAATTTAAACATTTGGCAATATTTATTTTATCTTTTTCCTTTTTTATTTTTTTTTTGCTCAAGTTGGATGTGAATTTAAAATAAAAAAAGTTATATAACTTCTCACTCAATTATTAAAAAATAAGAAAAAGGTAAAAATACTCAAACTATGTCATTAAAAAAATAAACTTTTTAACATTGTGTTACTTTAAAAAAATATAAATGAAAAATCTATAGTTTTTTAAACTAAAATGAACGAAGATAATAAAGTCCCATTATACTTTCTACACGAATTATTATGAAATTATACTATAGTTTATTAATATACTATGATAATACTTCATTGTGGATATTTATTTACTTCACACAAGTTAAATCTGATGTAAAAAGTTTTTACTCATTTGGATTTTAATTATTAAAAATTATGAAATTATTTTAAATTTTAATATCATATTATAATAATCTCTCATCTTGCTCACTAATAAATTTTTTTGAGATTGACTATAATTTGATTTTTTCAAAAATGAAGGAAAAATACTTGTTATTGTGAGAATATATTATTTTGGATACTGAGCATTTATTTTGTACAAATTCGTGAATGTTAATAATTGTTTTAAAATGATAGTAATAAGAATAAATGACTTTTGATAATTTATAATTATAAATTTTTATTAATTACCTAGGTTTAAAAAAATAATTATGAAATCCATGAGATTCCGATGGTAAGAGACCGGATTTGAGTAGGAATCATATAAGTGTATTTTTAAACTTTTAGAACTAGATTCTTTTCACTCGTGCGTTGCACGAGTAGAGTTATAGTGTATATTCTTATCAAAATTGACGTATGAGTGTGGATATTATTTTATAAATAAAGTACAATATACCAGTTGTATTGTATAAAATTACGAATTGATATGCGAATTACAATTTACCATGAAATATTCGTAGTAAAACGTCTGAGTTTATAATTCTGGTCTCCTCCAAACTCGTCATACAAATTCACACGTCCAACCATATAAAGTTGTAATAATTAACAATCAAATAATTAGATATGGTAATTTGACTCATCAATTTATAAACTCGTGGAAACATACCTCTAATGTGATTGACCCAACATTCTTAATAGGGGCAAAAGAAAGGGTATGAAGCAATATTATCTGACTGGCTATGGGTCTAGAGTGGGTGCAACGAGTCAGGTTGGACCTACATTATAGACCCGTGGCCCACCAGGCATTTTTTATTTTTAATAAATTTATTTAGAAAAATGTTTAGAAATTATTAGAGATAGCTAGCAATTTGACTAATCGACTATTAAATCCGTGGTAGTTTATTTTTATTTTTTTTATTATATTATTTTTTAAAGGATTTTTCTATCGAATTGAAAGAATCATGTTATTATATTAGTTAATGTTGGGAATTTTAAAATTCTAAATAAAGGTTTTATTTTATTTTACGTTCATCAATTAATAATACGTTGCACATAACATTAATTGAAAAGAGAAAAAATTTATGAGTCTTTTTGTGAGACATGGTGGTGTCCCAACCTGTCTCATGACCCGAATTGTCTTGACCCACCAAATGAATTTGTAGATTTGCGGCTGGTCTGAGTAACTTCAAGACTCATGGAGCGGGTCCAGAGTATGGCTAACCCGCTTTATTCCCATTACTATAAATAATCATATCACAATCAACTATTGCAACTATAAGTTCAATTTCTCACTCATGCATTGTACGGGAAGACTAATTTTTAAAAAAGTTTAATAATAATGAATAATAAAATATTAGACAAAGACACATTATCAGATTTGCATAGCAAAAATAATAAATATACAATTTTAATTTATTATTTGATTCATTAAATTAATATTGTATTAATACTATATTAATAGTTACATACTTATGTACTCAATTAATATTTTACTATATTTCATTTTTAAATCATCTAACTTATTTAATATTATTAGTTAACGGTCTAATAATATGTATCGGACGTGTACATACCTGTATTCACTCGATACCCATTCAGATAAAAATTTTCACACTCATGAGAAAGTACTCTCTCGACGTATCATTTCTATAAGTAAAATTCAAAATTGATAGTTACAATTAAAATGTTAAATAGGGATATATGTGTAAAGAAATGTAAGTTAGACTTTTTCATATAAAGATGACCGTATACGTGGGACATCGTAAAAAGGAAAATAAGATCAGATAATCGCAAAGGAGTTTTTTTTTTTGTAGTTCATTTTCTTCTTGTGGATTTCTTATCTCTTTGTTCACAATATTTTCTCTAAAATTCATTATTATCTTCGTGAAATAAAAATATCAATCGATTAGTATTCAACATGTACGTTACACAGGGAGATAAATTCTCAATGTTTCATATAAAAAATTCATTACATAAATTGCAAAAAACAATAAATAGTCACAATAATAATTAAATCAAACGAAATAACAATATGAATTCAGTCGATATTTTGAAGGCTTCACATCTATGAAGAAAAAGGAACTAAAAAATAAATTATTTGCATCATCTACAACCTAATCGTTGCAACATAAATGATATAGAAACAAAGATTAAAAAAATAGTCACAAGGATTTTCAAGTTAGATCATAGATGTCAAGAAATTAAATTTTAGCCATATATTATTATAACAGAATTACATTATGCGTCTTTAGTAATTGGCGTGACGCAAATAAACGGATTTTCATTGCACAAAAAAAAAGAATAAATAAATCAGTTAATTTGTTCCAAGTTATTCTAAACTAAGTTCTCATTTATAATATAAATTATTTTGAAATAAGTTTCTAAGTTATTTAGAAATAAATTTTGGCTTTGATATTATCAAGAATTCTGTAAAGGAAATTTTGAAAATCAAACAAACATAAATAATAAATAAATAAAGATAATATTAGACAATTAGTTTATAATGCGCTCATTTTCAAATAATTTAGTAACGGGAAGAATAATTCTAAAAGATACTAATTCATAAGAAATTGAACAGTTACTCGCCGTTAAATTTACATTAGTAGTAGATAATTAAAAATTATAAAAACTCATAATTATATATAAATACTAAAAAAATAGAAATGAGGAAATTAAAATAAAAAAGGAATATAAAAAACTAATAAACTAATATAAATTATTGTGCAACATCATGATGATGTCAGCAAAAGGGCGGGAAAATTGCAATTGAGAATCCATATCCAATTGAAAACTGTTGTATTATATATTATATGATTCATAGAATTCCGTAGAAATCCGACATTTATTAATGAAATATACGAGAATCTGCAAGGATTTGAGTACACTGAAATTCTATAGAATACATAGAATTCTAAACTGATAGCATCTGATTTGTATGAAATTTGTAGGATTCTAAATTGATGAAACTTGGAATTGTATGACTTTTTAAAATCCATCCAATTACATGTCAATATAAAGAATAGATGTTTAAAAAAGAAAAAAAAAAAGGAATTGGAAGCACCATCTCCAATGGGGACGTGTGATATAGAAGTGATGTGGAATAAAGAGATAGAGATAAACTCATTATTTTAATTAACTAGGAATAGGAAGAGGTTTTGGGAAAAAGGGGGGAAATGAAAAAGAGGAGAGAGAGATGGAGATAAATTTAAAAATAATGATAAAATAGTAGTAAAGATTGTGAAGGTAAATGTGTGTATGTGGACCTTACACAGGACACGAAGAAGGAAAAAATTGTGTAAATAAGAAAAAAGTGATTAAAAGGAAATGAAAATAAATAAAATTACGAGACTTACACACTCTCTCTCTATCTGAATGGACCTTGTCCATAATTAAAGCTATTGAAGATGCTCTAAGGAATGTCATTTGTACAGGAGATCAATTGTAGAAAAATTCTAAGAAGATGTGACATCTCCCTTTACGGAGAAGTCACGCACACATGACCCCCTGTTATTGGGAAATCAAGGGGCTCTGCTTCTTGATTATCAATAACAGAGAGCCATGTGTGCCTGACCTCTCCGTAAAGGGAGAGGTCACCATTCTATAGAAAAACTGGACAATTGTACTCCATATAATATAAAAAAGAGATGTTTAAAAAAAAAAAAAAGAAGAGGAATTGGAAGCACTAAGGAATTGACCATGTCATTTTTAGAGGGGCAATGTACTTAAGAAATTTGAATTATCAAAGGACAAATGATGATTATAAATGAAAGAATGACGACGTTATGAGTTCGCTATTAATGACCACATTCTGATTTGCTATTGTTTTTTACACAATGAGTTCATTATTGTTTTTTATACAATCCACCGCAAACACATAGCTCACGCAAGAGTTTCAAAGGCTAGAGGTAAAAATGAGTCTCGTTACACAAACATATTCAATTTACGTGAGTCGTATTTTTGCACAAGAAATGTGAATATTGTAGTGTAAAGATAGGTATTTCCATATTATTGAGACATTAGGAGGGGTAAAAAAATGTTTCAACTTCCATTAGTGTCCCATTATTGGCAACTTATTATAGTTAATTCTCATTCTCATTATTATTTACCACAAAGTAACATATACTAATTCAATTTGTTGGTCTTCGATAATTATCTCACTCCGATCTCCTTTCCGCAATTCAATAATAAATCCCCAAACTCTTCAGATAAATTCAATTTAATCCTAATAATTTGTTACTGGCACCATTTATTTCAATGCTAGAATTATTCATTATTATCTATTTTGTTTTATTCAATTATTATATTACGATTTACAAATCCAAATAACAGTTAGAACGTACAAAATGTGAATCAAATGTCAAGTTCAAACTAATAAAGTAAATTTTATTTTACATTTTTGCTTAACTAACCCGAAACTAATAATAATAATAATTATTATTATTGTAATAATAATATCAAATGTAATGTATTTTCTTAAAAATAGTTTCTCGTCTTTGATCAGACTTGAAGTTAGCGATATTGAACTCGAGTTTTTTACCATAGAGGTGATTTTCCATCTACCCGAACCCAATATCTTGTTTAAATAAAGGACACTATTTATTATGAAAAGAATCTAGTACCAGATGTATGTCATTACATGATACTATACGGTCATATGACGCGTATAGACATAGTACATGCTTGTGATTTCTCATATGATGTTTCCTGACGCTCGCGCACATTGCTGTATGACACCATATAGTGTTATATTGCCTATACTACCCTTTACCACTTGCTTGAATTTACTTAACAAGCCATCAATGTCGCTATCACATTTATATATGTGTAAATCTGAAACACGTTTATATATGTTTAAGTAATGATCAAAAACCTCTCAGAGGTTTTGTTACAAAGCTTCTCGTCTGGCTTGTATAAATTCACACCATATAAATTTGAAATGCACATGGCATGTATCAATACATGTCATTGTTACAAAACTTCTCGTCTTATGTGGCTTGAATAAATGCACAACATATAGATTTAAAATACACGTCGCGTGTATTAATGTATGTCACATAGGGTAGGAAGTTTTGTAACAAAACTTTCGAGAGGTTTTTGAACATTTTCAATATATGTTTAAATCAATCTCCTATATATACATACATATATCCCTATATATGGCGCACAACTCATTTTTATCCAATTCACTGATTCGGTTCATTCACTCACAATTTTCCCACCGACCATATCCAATTCAGTTTCAACTCGGTCCAAACTTCTCAATTGCTCTCCACCTTGAGCGTCTGCAAATGCAATTCTGGCATCCGTATCCATCCATTACTAACAATGGCAAACAAACAAATCAAAAGGGAACACGATTAGGCTGGGAGGGGTCCTCATCTACATCCCCACGTATTATTCACCTGTTGCGAAACTATTTCCATGTAAACTTGAGAGGAAGTAGGGTATTTTTGCCGGATTCCTTTCTTTAACCGACATTATACGCCCACTAACCCCACCACATCAAAAAGCATTTTGTTTGATCAAACGCCAGCGCCCCACATGGAGTGCCTACCCTTTTCAAACAGGAAAAAGAAAGATTATACAGACTGCAACATCATATTTTCTTGTACAATCGTTAATTTTCATGTTTTGATCAACTCGAGAAAATATTTTCTTATTCTTATTACTTGATTAGAATCAATAATTCATAGTTTAGTATGATTGTTATCTGATCAAGAAAGCTTATAAAATGGACACCTGCACCATGCTGGATAAAATTTATGCCCAGCTGCTACCGCGTATAAGCTCATGATTAGTCTTTTTCTTTCCACTTTCACCATAGAAACTTGGATTCCATGAGAGTTCTCTTCTTTTCATTGTTTTTGAATTTTTTTCTTCAATTTCCCAGGTTGATTTTCGCTGTCAAAAGTTGTTTCTTCAACTTTTAAAAGATACCCGTCTCCGTCTCTGTCTCGTCGGGTTTCTGTTGTGGGATAGTATAAACATAGCATAAAGCAAAGCAGAATAGCTTTAGTTTCAAGAATCAAGAAACCAGTCATATCATTTCATTGCCAGAGTGAATTTTCTTCAAAATTGGCATCTAATCTTGAGACTTTTGATTTCTTGAAGTGAAGCAATTGTTGGGCACGAAATCTTGAAACCCTTTTATAATTTCAAGATTTTCTGTATCATATATTATCAGTTCTTGAGGTGCTTCTAGTTTTTTTTTTTTTTGGTTAGTTATCTTGGTATGGGGATTTTGTGCTTGAATTATGGGGTGGAAATTAAAATCCTTGTGTTACTTACGATGGTAACTAGTGTTTATAGTATCGGGGCAAATTGGGGAACTCGAGCAACTCATCCTCTGCCTCCTTCAACTGTGGTGAGATTACTAAAAGATAATGGAATTCAGAAGGTGAAGCTTTTTGAAGCTGAAGCAGATGTTCTGAATGCTCTGAGGGGTTCAGGGATTGAAGTTATGGTTGGAATCCCAAATGATATGTTATATACTCTCGCTACTAGTGTCGAGGCTGCTGAAAGATGGGTGGAGAGAAATGTTTCTGTACATGTTTCGGCTAATAGTGTTGGCATCAGGTAAATTTTATTACTATTATCTTTATCTGCTATGCTACTGTATTTTCTTCCTGAAATTGGGTGCTTTTATGTTAATTGGATGTGTTTTAGCTTATATATGAATCTGCTAATGGAATCAAAGGTACAAACTTTCAATTATGTTGCGTGTTAACTGTTAACATTAATTTACTACTTATTAGAGTGATAATAATTAATAAATCTATAGGGATTAAAGTGTATAGTAAGAGAGCTTGCTGCTTTCGATGCATATGATTTTGGAGGTTGGATTAATAGGCGAACTCGGTGCTGCTGAATATGCATTTGTGCTTTTGAAGCAGATAAGGAAGACCAGCGGGGATTGAGTTTGGAGCAAAAAACTGTACTCTTAAAGACATGGATAATAGTTTGGAGCTCATGGATGATAACTGATAATAACTTTTAATAGATAGTTCAATTCATGGGTTCTAGAAAACGATGGAATGCCTTTCAAGATTGTATTCCAATACCAGGTGGTTCCGGTGGAATGCTTAGTCCTGAAAAATTTCAAATGATCATTCTTCTGTGGTTCATCATAGCGTGAAACTGTCATGTTTAGAATCCTTTCTGGAACCTTCACAGAAGAGGAAAAGTATGCATCCCTAGTATCTGTTGATCATGAAATGAGCTGTTCGAGATGTATCTTTCATTACCTTTTAGGCTTTAGCCAAAGCAGAAAGCACTACAGTTGTTACCCAATGCGTATACTCCATTTATCTCATTTCTGGCTAAGATTGAAAAGTTAATTCAACTGATCGTTTTCAAGCAAACGTGTTTGTCGTTCCTCAGAAGTTGCTTTTTATGGACAGCAAGTTTTTACTTATTGTTGGAAACAGTAAGTTTCCTTATTAAAGCTCAGCCGAAGTGTATTTTTAAACACTGAAGCCCTCTGCTTCCCAGTTTGGTGAAGAGAAAGAAGTGATCGAAGACAGTTAGAAAGGTTCCCTCCCGCCTTCAAGTTTGAACAAGATTTTGCCTGAGTAATTCACAAGCATAATCTGTTGGGTGTCCGCTGCAGCTCTTACGACTGAACTTGTACGATTTTTGCTCCCTAGGTTCACTCTCTATTTCTAAAGTCTCTTCGCTCTGTTATTTATTTAAGTTTGTAAAGTCATTAAGGAGCTTCTCTTAGAAAGAAAATGATGTGTAAATTGAGTTATTGACAGCAACTTATTTCTCTTTGTTCATATTCTCTTTCGAATTTTCATTTATGTTTTTCTTTTCTTTTCTGCTGACTATAGGTTTTTACTTTACAAGGTATGTTGCAGTTGGTAACGAACCATTTCTAACGACTTACAATGGAACCTACCAGGGCACAACTTTTCCAGCTCTTAAGAATATTCAGGCAGCCCTGATTAAAGCCGGCCTTGGCAATCGAGTGAAAGTCACCGTCCCGCTGAATGCTGATGTGTACCAGAGTTCAACACAACAGCCTTCATCTGGTGACTTCCGGCCAGATATCCGTGACATCATGATCCAGATCACTAATTTCTTGAGTCTTAATGGAGCTCCATTCACCATAAATATTTACCCATTCATCAGTCTTTACAACGACCCCAACTTCCCGGTGGATTATGCCTTCTTCGATGGATATTCGTCACCCATCAATGACAATGGGAAGATATACACCAATGTGTTTGATGCAAATTATGATACCTTAGCATGGACTTTGGAGAATAATGGATTCGGGAATTTGGGCATAATAGTCGGAGAAATTGGCTGGCCGACAGATGGAGACCGGAATGCAAATAACTTGTTAGCACAAAGGTTTAACCAAGGTTTCATGACCCATATCTCGGGAAACAAGGGGACCCCAATGAGACCAGGCCCTGTTGATGCCTACTTGTTTAGCCTGATCGACGAGGATGCCAAAAGCATCCAACCAGGTAACTTCGAAAGACACTGGGGAATTTTCTACTTTGATGGTACTCCAAAGTACAATCTCAGGTTGGGTGGCAACTCGGGAGGTCTGGTAGCAGCGAGGGACGTTAAATACCTGCCCCAACGCTGGTGTGTGCTCTCACCCAATGCAAATCTTGAAGATCCTCAAGTGGCACCAAGTGTGAGCTATGCATGTTCCCATGCTGATTGCACGAGTCTTGGCTATGGAACGTCCTGTGCAAATCTTGATGCTCGGCAGAACATTTCATACACGTTTAACAGTTATTACCAGGAAAACGACCAGCAGCCCAATGCCTGCAGGTTTCCGAACCTTTCTGAGGTCACGACCAACAATCCGTCAGTTGGAGAATGTAGGTTCAAAATCATGATCCAAACAAAAAATTCTGGAAACAGAGGATTCTGGTTAGAGCCAAAAAATATGCTACTTCAAGTTCTTATGCTATTGTTGACCCTGTTGTGATCAAACAGAAATGATGCACTTTGATGATTCTTTTGCCATATAGGGATTTGGGGGAAACTTTCAAGAACTTCTCGAAAATTTTGTTAACATTCTACCCATGCACGCTACGTATATTTTAAATTCAGACCATGTGTATTTCAAATCTACACGGCGATTGATACATGCATGCCACATAGGTAGGAAGCTTTTTAACAAAACTTTCATGAAGTTTTTGAAAGGAAGATCATGAAGTTTTTGAAAGGAAGACAGGGATTTGGTTTCTGGCTAGTACTTTATCATCAGTTGTCTTACAGAACATTTGATTTGTAAAGTTCAATGCATGTACATTTTATGTTGTACTCTGTTATCGTTCCCAGCTGAGATGCGCAGTCATATAGGGTTGGTTTCAAGTTCATTCGACCTGAGATTGCTACCTTCTCGTTTCAGTTGGGAACTTGGGATACTTGAACAACTGTTGATTTAAGGATGGAGCTCCCCAGTAACAGTTTATAATCATCATCTGAATAAATTGTGAATCATAATGAGATTGAATGGAAATTTATGAGTTGAATGCTCATGGCAATAAACCCATTTTGAGGAATAATGCTATGTAGCACCAGTGGTGCTTGACACCAGTCTATGTGACAATCAATGTGGCACCAGTGGTGTTAAATAGCATTACTCCATTTTGAGGGGAATTGGTTCAATCCCTCTCTCTCATATTTTGTCTCTGCATCTACAATATATATATATATATATATATATTTATTATTTGTATATATACACACACAAAAAATAAAGGGGAATGAGTGGGAAAATTTTGATTTCTCATTTCACACCTGTTTATTTCTCTAATTTTCATTAATATCCAAATTTACTATTTAATTACTTTTATTTCATTATTATTATTATTTAATTGTTTAATTAATAAATTTAATCAATTCATGAGTATGAAAATTTCACCTTCCAACTTCCGCAAGTCTTTTTAGTTGTAAAAAGAAAAACTTCCAAGCATTTTTTTTTCTTTTAACTTCACACGAATGAATTTAATATTTTATTAAAATGATTTTTTTTAGGGAATAAAGTGATTTTAAGCTAACTAACAATTATAACTTTGAAAGTCACAATACCTCACAAATCTTTTTATTTGTTATGAATGTTACTTTCCAAATAAATATGAAATGTATATGCATCTTAAACCAGTATAATTTAAAACCGTAAGACGTTTAACTTGAGTTTTATCAATATACTATTATGAGAAAAGTTGTCAACTACTATCATTCTTTTTTTTTTTAACATTTTAATCATTTTTCTCAACAAAATTCATTATAATACATTACTAAATACGACTTCAAATGCATGAATATTTATTTCACATTCCATATAAAACATGCAACACATGTACTTATAACTTCTTGTAATTAAAATAGCTACTTTCATTAGCACTATTCACACTTTTGTAGGCTTTTTCCTTTGTCTTTTCTTTTTTATTTTTTGGATTTATACCTTGTTTGTTTGATTCTTCCTTACCAAATTTCGCTTATTCTTATTCTTTTCATGATTATGATATTAAAGATCTTAGTGTGCACATTAATATGAATTAACAAGTGAAAGCAAATTATAAACATATCATCATTCATGAGATTGTCTCAAATATTTAAAGTAATATTTTTACTATATATATTTTATAATGTTTACTTTCTGTCAATTTAATTATATTTTTAAATTAATTTATTTGAGTCCATAATATTTATGAGAGTTTTAAAGCTAGAATCAACCTTTCCCTATAAACTAGATTCATGATGTGGTGGAATGTGGGAGGGGCATGTGATACTAAAATAACATGTGTTAATTCTTGTTAAACTACATTATAAGATTATTTGTTAACCAACTATTAGTCCCAGATTATTTTCAAATACAGTTATCTTATCATATATGATTTATAAATTTAATACATTTGATCATACATTATTATTTTCAATTCGAGATTGACTTCTTATAGTGAAGCAATAAATATTAAATTTTCTAATTAAGTTAGATAAATAATAATAATAAATTTAGTTAAATTCATTTTCCAACTACTATGTCAACTTTTAACGAACTTTTTAACATAAGATACTTCCAACACATGCTTATAGAACTCATCTATTTATTATTATTATTAGTAAAATCTCTCTTACAATTCTAATGGACGTCATGCTGAGCAACGTCACCCACTAGTGAGTTGGAAAAGCATGACAATCCGCAAAATTGTGGGCCAAATAAAAGTTTTTTTTCCTCTCTGTATCTCTTTTTTCCCTTAAAATTTTGGGCTAACTTGAAAAATACTAATGTTTTTTTACATAGTTTTTAAAATTAAGGCACATTAAGTTCTTTTTGTTTTTTGAAAAATCAAGTGTGTTACATTGTGTTATCACAATATTACAACACAACAATCACAACTAGCGCAAAATATCGAGTCACATCAAAACAGCTTGCCAAACATACAGAGTCACATCAAAATAACTCGCCAAAACACAGACTCACAACAAAAATAACTCACCAAAATATTGACTCACATCAAACCGAGACGCAACAAAAACAACTAGCCAAAACATTGAGTCACAATAACACAACTCACCTGAATACCAAGTTACAATAACACAACAAATCAACGGAACAACCGAGTCACAACAACACAACCACCATAATTTGCCGAAACACTACAACTACCATCGACCTCCCACCGCGACCGCATCGCAATCACCGCGACCTCCCAACTCGCTCCCACCAAGACGTCCTCCCAAATCGCTCTGAGCTCCTATCTCGTCCACACTGCTTCCACTGCAATTAGATTTTGATCTGAGATTAAAAAAGCAAGACGATGTGTTCAAAGAGACAAATCGCTCCCTGACGCATTTGAAGGTTACATCAACGGAGGCGAGCGGCGTGAAGGACGATGAACAGTGTCTAGATTGCAACGGTGAAGGCGTAGGCGTGCCAGAACATAGAGAAAAGATTCATAGAGAGATTGACGATCTTTTTTTTTTAATTTCTTAATAATTAAAATTATAATTAAATAAATAACACCTTATTTGTCCCAAAAAAAAAAAGCAATGGGCCGCGGAATGTCCTAATTGGACCAAGAAAGATCTGATTTCCCTAATTATAACCTAAATTTTCCCAATGTACATTATTTAAGAATATGTTTTTTCTTCCTTCATTTTTTCACCTTAGCTTTGTCTCCTACATTGAAATTGCTCTTGCTGAACAAAATCATTTTTTTTTGAGAAATAATAGATAGATGAATCGAATTGTATGGTAGGGATTTTTGTAGTATAATAATTTTTTTTCTTACATTAAGTATTGTTATGACACTAACTATCCATGTTGTAAGCGGCAAAAAAATTTCTTTTGTAATAGTGTCCATATATATATACACACACACTATTATATATACATGTGCCACAAAAATGACAAAATATGAGTGTTGAGAGCATCTATATTGGTATGGTTAAATTTATTTACCAGTGTAAGTGATAAAGTAGAGTTTTAGTGATCGTTAAGTGTCATGTAAGCATCTATAATGATTGTGTTAATTTAAGCAATCCACATAAGCAAGAAATTGTAGTTTTAGTGATTGCTAAATGACATATATGAAAGTCATTTTTAATAATTCTTCAACAATCACATGGATGTGTTAAATTTAGCTATTAAAATCTAGTTAGTCTCAGTGGACTCCATTATTGACAAAAGTTATTGGCTATGTGAATTGTTAAAATTGTTATTAACTTTAACAACAAAATTAATAAGCTATTAAAAATTTGGGCTCTTTGGCATAACTAAAACGACGTTGTTTGGCATGGCCGATCCCTTATGCCTCTTAAGGTGATTTCTTTGGCTAATCTCTTGCATCATGAGTGGAATGAGGATAGACTACCCCAACCTAACGGAAGAGTCGAGTTAACGCCAAGCACATTGAATTGGAAACGCCCCGTCAATGGCTCACTCAAGCTAAATGTGGACGCTGCCATTTTTCCAGGGCAGAATCTTGTTGGCTTCAGTCTGATCTTGCGTGATGAATGAGCAGTTTTTTTGGGTGCTAAAGTTGTTAAGGCAACGGGTTTGTTTGACTTGAAGTTGGGTTTGTTTTGATATCTAAAGATATATTCCAATTTGATTCTCTTAATGAATAAAATTTCTCTTTTCAAAAAAAAAAAAGAAAAAACACAATTTTATTTTTTTTAATAACTTACAAAGTGTTTGGTTAGAAGTTAGATTATTATCTGGATTATAATATGTGACGTGACATCATTTTATTGGATATTTTTTGTAAAAAGTAAGCAATTGCGCCTTGACTTTTACTTTTTAACTTTTTAAAAAAGTGAAACCAATGAAATAATATCGTATAACAAATTATAATTCAAATTATAATTTGAAAGAGTTGTCAAACACATTATTAATTTATTTAAAAATACCGGTGCTGTGACACACACTTCAGAGTTTAGATGCTTATTATTACCCGGATTCAGTATCCGGGTCGGTAATTAGATCCTTCCAGATCGGTCTCCATCCAAAGTGCCATCCGTAAAATGAAAACACGAATGTAGTACATCGTGCTTCAAAATCTGTACCTTTCTCCGCCACTCTCGAAACCCTATATATATAAGAGAAGAGCTCAAAATCACGCTCGATTTTCCCCCTTCGGGAGCGAAACGAACCAAGAATACGTAGAGAACTGCAAAATAAAGATTGAACGAAGGTCCGTGCTATTGTGTCTTGTTAGTTTTGCGTTTCATTAGAGATTATTAGGTAAATAGGGATGGATTCGGCTAGGGATGCTGAGTCTCAACAGCAGGCGGCGGCGGTGGCAGACGAGCCTCCACAGGCGGTGCCGGAGGAGGAGCAGAAGCAGCGACAAGGTGAAGAAGAGGATGAAAATGAGAGTTTAATAGCCAAGGCACAGGCGTTAATGGATAATATCACCTCGAACCCGGAGAACCCTAATCCCAATGCTCTTCATGCTCTCGCTACTATTCTTGAGGCCCAGGAATCCAGGTACAAATTATGATGCTCACTGTAGAACTAATAAGGAATGTCGGAAGGTGCCTTTATTATACATATATTTTTGTGCTGAGCACTCCTGTGCATTACCTGTACGTATGCATATTTTTATAAATTTTGGCTGGGTTGCCCCTTTTCTGTTGCGATTCTTCTTTTCTTTCTTTTTTTTTTTGGGTTGTTTTTGTTGGGGAGTGGGGGTGGGTGGTGTTGTTGGTGGTGGCCAAGGTGCATGAGTTCAGTGTAAAAGGTTCTCATGGCTTTGTCTTACTCAATGGAGAAATCTACTAATAAACTTTGGGGGATTAAAGGATATTATTTTATTGTTTATTGTAGAGGAGATTGCTCATTGCTTTATATATGATTGTCCTTGTAATTTGATTTGGCGCAACACTTTGTTTCCTTGTTCTGTATATGTTTTTTAAAACTTTAGTTTGGAACATTTAGGTATATGGAAGAGATGGACCAATCTTCTATGAACAATGGCAGGTCCTCTCATACCGTTGGTCGACTTGGGAACCTTATTCGGGTAATTGAGCCTTGTTAGTTTTCTTGATATAAGCTGCTCCGGAATGTTAGAATGCTAATTTTATTATGCCTCTTTATGCAGGAGAATGATGAATTTTTCGAATACATATCGTCGAAATTTCTAGTTGGATCTACTTATTCAGTATCAGTACAGGCAGCTGCCTTAAGGCTCCTTTTTGATTGTTCATTGACTTGGAAGGTACACAAATTACAATTATATATATTTGTGGTTCTTACAATTATATTTGTGGTTAGTTATTAGTGTAATATCGTGCATGAATAATTTAGTTAATGGACTTTCTACAGTATCCACATGTATTTGAAGAAGATGTTTTAGAAAAAATAAAAGGATGGGTGATGGATGATAAACCCAGGACATCGCTTGATGATTATAATTGGAAACATGAATTGGGGGGAAGGAAGAGCTCAGACGCGGAAATGTTACGTACATACTCAGCTGGTATTCTTGCTGTATGTTTGGCTAGGTACATCGTTGAATTCTTTGGAATTTGGATATTAATTTATTTTTTAGGGCATTTCCTGTTTCTTTGGCTTACTCTTTCTTTTATTTTATTATATTTATTTATTTATTTATTATTTTTTTTTTTTTGGGATTTTGGTGATTCTAGTGGCCCACAAATAGTGGAAGATATGTTAACATCCGGCCTGCCAGCCAAGCTTATGCAAAATCTTCGTATTCGAGTTTTGGGGGAAACCAACACAAGTCAAAGGGATACAAATTCACTGAATGAGCACAAAGGTGCGGCAAATGCGATTTCTGCTAAATCCAGAGAGGAAGGTAGGATAAGGCTACGGCAAGTTCCAGACGGTTCTCACATGGATATCCTTAGAATACAGGATGATGCATCATCAGGTGGTCCTGATAGGGATCACTTTAGGAGTGGTGGCCAAGTGGGCGGAGATGATCGTTGGGTTGATGAAGAACCACCAGATAGAATGGCTGTTGAGGTTGATGATTATGAAGCGGATGTAGATGGGGAGGAAAAATTACATGTCAGGGACTTACGCGATGCTAGAACAAAACCTGGTGGCAAATATCATAGGGAAGAAGATTTTGATGAAAACATGAAAGAGGACTCCTCTAGACGCAGGCCAAATCGTGGATTGCCCAGATCAAGAGGAAAATGCAGGGTTAATGAAGGAATATTGGATAACGAACAAGTGGCGTCTCCAGTTTCTGGCAGTAGATCAGGACATGGCCGAACCGGGAAGGACCGTACTCTGACAAGAAATCAGGAATTGAGAAGGACCTCTGATGGAAAGAAGGGCCTAGGAAAGAATAATGCTGATGCATTTGTCCTGGAAAGAGCCGATGACGATGATTGCTTTCAAGGATGCAAAATTGGCTCCAAAGACATTGCCGACCTGGTCAAGAAAGCTATCCGAGCTGCTGAGGCTGAAGCTAGAGCAGCCAATGCTCCAACAGAAGCCATAAAAGCTGCTGGCGATGCTGCTGCTGAAGTGGTTAAGAGTGCTGCGTTAGAGGTCAGTATCATTCTTGTTTCTTTTTCTTTCCGGAAATATATGCTCTCTGAGTTCTTAAGTATCTATATCTGTGTGAATCTAGGAATTCAAGAAAACAAACAGTGATGATGCTGCAAGGTTGGCAGCTTCGAGGGCAGCATCTACGGTTATCGATGCTGGTAATGCAGTGGCAGTCACAAGGTTGGTATTTGTTTTATACTGCGGATATTTTAAGCATAAATTGACACTGGATAGCATGTTATATTGTATTCTTCTATTTAGATATGATTATGTGGTAATTTGATTTAGATCCTTATGCAACTCGGTATAGGGGATCCAACGTCAATGATGATTCAGGGAACTCAAAACCAACAGAACAGGAACCTGATGAAGATATTGGTGAATTCTTCATTCTTGATAGTCACTCACTTGGGAAACTGAGGGAAAGATTCTATATTCAGTGTCTCATGATTTTGGGGGAATATGTTGAAGTTCTTGGACCTGTGTTACATGAGAAGGGGGTGGATGTCTGTCTTGCGCTACTGCAGAGAAGTCTTAAGCATAAAGATGCTTCTAATTCTGCTCTACTGTTGCCCGATATTCTTAAATTAATATGTGCACTAGCTGCTCATAGGAAATTTGCTGCTATGTTTGTCGATCGTGGGGGCATGCAAAAATTGCTTTCTGTTCCTAGAGCTGCACAAACATATTTTGGTCTGTCTTCATGCTTATTTACAATTGGTTCAATTCAGGTAATGTTTCATCACCAACATCTTATAAATTTTCTGTTCTTCAAGAATTTGTTGTTGTCGTCTCTATGAAGCTAGGTTTTGACATCATGAGGTGATTTTACAGGGAATAATGGAGCGTGTATCTGCCCTTCCTTCAAATGTTGTCCACCAGGTTGTGGAGTTGGCTCTTCAACTTCTGGAGTGTCAACAGGATCAGGCTAGGAAAAATGCCGCGTTATTTTTTGCTGCTGCTTTTGTCTTCAGAGCAGTCATTGATGCATTTGATGCCCAGGATGGTTTGCAAAAACTCCTCTGTCTTTTGCATGATGCTGCCTCAGTCAGATCTGGGGGGGCTTCTGGGACGTTAAATAATTCCGTATCACTTCGAAACGATCGATCCCCTTCTGAGGTATTGACTTCTTCTGAGAAGCAGATAGCTTTCCATACTTGTGTCGCACTGCGACAATATTTCAGAGCACACCTTCTTTTGCTTGTTGATTCAATTCGTCCCAATAAAAGCATCCGCAGTGCAAATCGTAATATTTCAAGTGCTAGGGCAGCATACAAGCCACTTGACATAAGTAATGAGGCCATGGATGCGGTATTTCGGCAAATACAGAAGGATAGGAAGCTTGGTCCTGCATTAGTGAGAGCAAGGTGGCCTGTTGTTGACAAGTTCTTAAGTTCTAATGGTCATATTACAATGTTGGAGCTATGTCAGGTAGTGTAGCATTTTGAATACCCCATTTCTTCCATGTCTGCTGACCTTGTATGGTAATGGATCTTGATTTGTTTGCAGGCTCCACCCGTTGAACGTTATTTGCATGATTTGCTTCAATACGCTTTGGGTATATTGCACATTGTCACTCTTATACCTTATAGCCGCAAACTGATAGTTAATGCCACACTGAGCAATGATCGTGTTGGTATAGCTGTCATTTTGGATGCAGCAAATGGTGCTGGTTATGTTGAACCAGAGGTACTTTGCAGGCCTAATTTGGTTTTACTCTTGTAATTATTTATCCTTTCCACCATTACATAAATTTCTACTGATGTTAAAATTGCAGATTGTTGAACCAGCTCTGAATGTTTTAATAAATCTTGTTTGCCCTCCACCATCAATCAGCAATAAACCAAATATCTTCACTCAAGGACAGCAAACTTCTGTGTCTCAGAGTGCAAATGGTCCTTCTGTGGAGCAGAATAATGCAGAACGAGTGGCTAATGTTTTGGGCCAGAACGAAGCAAGAGAAAGAAATGAAGAACCTGCTTTGGTAGACAGGGGTGGTTCCTCAATAGTTTGTTCATCTTCTGTTGGTAATACTCCACAGACACCTGGTTCTGCAGTGGCTTCTGGATTAGTAGGAGATCGTAGAATAACTTTGGGTGGCGGAGCTGGTTGTGCGGGCCTTGCTGCACAGCTAGAACAAGGATATCGTCAAGCAAGAGAAGCCGTGCGTGCAAACAACGGTATCAAGGTTCTTCTTCAGCTTCTCCAACCCCGAATGGTTACATCTCCTGCTGCTCTCGACTGTCTTCGTGCTCTTACTTGTCGGGTACTTCTTGGTTTGGCTAGAGATGATTCAATTGCACACATATTAACGAAGCTGCAGGTAAGTGCAAATTGAATATAAATCTGTTTTTCACATTAATTGCAGTACCTTTTCTCCTATCGTTCTGAATAAAATAAGGCTTCTCAGCAAAGGTGATTGAAAATGTTTTTACTCTGTTGGTTCAACCTTCTTTTTCAGGTTGGGAAAAAGCTATCGGAACTTATTCGAGATTCTGGCAGCCAAACTGCAGGCAGTGAGCAGAACAGATGGCAGGCAGAGCTTGTCCAAGTGGCTATTGAGCTAATTGGGGTAAGGTTAATTATGATGATGTTTTGACTGTCTCTGTTGGTTAAATTGTTTTGAATAGCTTTGTCCTGTGGTTTAACTGGGTAGGTTTCAAGTCACTCTTTAGGTGTGTGGCACACTAATTTTACATTTGTTTTGATCATCAAAGTTCGGTTGCTGAACCTTTGTGTGGGGGTTCCAATTTAATGAGATCCTGAAAAGAGGGTTCTGTTTAATAAGTGAATTTTTGTCTTTTTATTGTAGAAGTTTCAGTTGCTGTGGATTGCAGAATACAAGAAAGTCATGGCAGAAAATTGCGTTACAGAAAAATGATACTTCCTTTTGATTCTGAAATTGATACTGGAATTTTAAATGGAAAAATAAAAAAGAATGTAAAGAGTATCTTCTTTCTGTTGTTGGTTGAATATTTTTTGTCCAATTGAATATAGTAATTAACAGTCATTTTTGTTTTCAAATCTAATAGATCATTATCTATACCCCTTTCTTAATGCATAAATACTGTGCTGTATACAGTTCTATGCTTGATCAGTCGATCTGTTTGTGTAAATAGTTCTACGTTGAAATTCAAGGACAAAGTTTGTATTGATCCTTGACGCTTTACAACATTTGTGATTGCAATGAGTTTCTTTTTTCATTCAATGAGAATGAAATGAGGGAGTATATTCTATTCTAAAAAATAGTAGTGAAGGGAACTTGGGAGCAGTTTGTGGAAAATAGTAGCAAAGACAATTCTTTCTTTCTTCTGGATTCAAAGCTTTAGAGGCCTGTCTGCGGTACTTTCCTATGCTGATTAGTAACTCCAAGATGATTTCAGAAGCTTTTATTGTAGTTTGATTTGCCACTTTCAGTTGATATTGTGCCCTTGAGGTTCAAGTAGCTTGCTCACTAAGGTGAGATCAGTCCCTTTTTGTCTTGCCTGGATTGCCACGAAGTGGTTAAAATTAAAAGAGTTCCTTTTGAACTTGAGAATAATGTAAGGAGATATACAAATGCATTCAAGGGGTAGCAACTCCTTTGTGACTCTCGAGGTAGCTTGCTCATTCAGCTGCACTCGACCTCTTTTGGGGGAGTAAATCCAATCATCTGATCCTGGCTAATCCCAATTGTCATGAAGTAGAGGTCAACATTGTACCTTTTGGACTTGCTAGTAAGTTTTAAGGAGGTAAACAAAATAAATAAACAGCTCCGCTTTGTTGCATACCTTTTGGGCCATTATATGCTTTCTTTTTGTAACAGAAAGGGAAACTTTTGCATTTACGAGGAAGTATAGAATGAAAGAAGAGTTTTAGGAGAGAGAATGACAACATTACATATTTAAAATGAGGTAGCATATACACTCTGCCTCTATGAAGTAATAGATATATACTCATCCAATATCTTTATTTGCAATTAGGAAGTTGGAACAATTAATGTTCTTATAGAAGACAGCCGCATGCTCTCTAATAGTCAAATGTGAGTCTATATCAGTAGATGTGTCAACTAGATATATGAAGTAATAGATATATACTCGTCCAATATCTTTATTTGCAATTAGGAAGTTGGAACGATTAATGTTCTTATAGAAGACAGCCGCATGCTCTCAAATGTGAGTCTATATCAGCAGATGTGCAGGCATTCAGTTATAGATATAAGAGCTTGTCCAGGAGGCCTTTGAATGTGCTCTCTCTAATTTAATGATTCTGGCCTTAAATATTTTCTCTGACGGACTAATTTAACAGTCTAATTTGTGCAAGTTAATTTTAGAGTGTTCTCTGGCTGTGTAATGAGCAGGCTAAACAGTTCCTGTGTAATCTTTGTATATGTGTATAGTGGCATCCTAATTGTCAAAAATTTCTGTCTGATGTTCTTACTCATTTGGGAAGTGGGAACTGTATTTATTGTGTAGGTTGTGACCAACTCTGGACGTGCAAGTACTTTAGCAGCTAGTGATGCCACTACACCGACTTTGAGGCGTATTGAGAGAGCTGCTATAGCGGCAGCTACTCCTATTACATATGATTCAAGGTATTTGGTGATTCTGTGTTCCTGAGCATATATTTTAAGATCCTTTTTAATGTTCTTGTAATAATTTTTCTCTCATCTGAATTCAGAGAACTACTACTACTTATCCATGAGCACCTACATGCCTCTGGTTTGGCAGAAAGTGCAGCAGATCGGAACTCTTCTCAAAGAGGCTCAGTTGACACCTTTGCCATCTCTGTCAATCCCGACATCAGGAGCGCACCAAGCATCTTCACAGGAAGCTTCATCAATACAAATGCAATGGCCATCTGGACGTGCTCCTCGTGGATTCCTGTCAGATAAACCCAAGGCTTCTTATTGTGAGGAGGATTCCAGTTTGAGATGTGATTCAGCGGCTTCCTCGTACAAGAAGAAACCTCTGACATTCTCGACTTCGCGTGGAGCTTTGAAAACTCTGGGTAAACTGGAGGAACCACCCATACCATCAAACGGCAAATTAAATACCCCTTCAAGAAGATCTTCTGGACCTGGTGACAAAGTGGATACTCCTTCAGTTTCTGCTGCGAGACCTGCTGTGGATGTGGATACTCCAGTTAGAACTCCAATTGTGTTGCCAATGAAACGAAAATTAACTGAACTGAAGGAAACTGGGTTTGCATCGCCTGGGAAACGCCTTAACACTGGCGAGCATCAACTTAAATCTCCTGTTTTTCAAACATCTAATACTCTCCATAAAAATGGTGTTCAGTTTGATGCAGACTCAATCTGCACTCCAAGTTCTACGCCAAAGGATCACCATGGGCGATTGCTAACAAATACATTGCCTGACGGGGATGAAAACCAGTACCCCAGTGCTCAGCTGGGTCAAGTGTCTTCCTCCCACCATGGACTTCTGAAGGATCCACTACCTTCGTGCTCAGAACGTTTGACTTTGGATTCTGTTGTTGTTCAGTACTTGAAGCACCAACATCGCCAATGCCCAGCTCCCATCACAACTTTACCTCCGCTTTCTCTCTTACATCCACACGTCTGTCCAGAATCAAGACGGAGTCTCGATGTTCCTTCAAATGTGACAGCCCGGCTTAGCACGCGGGAATTTCGAAATATGTATGGTGGAATCCATGGGAGCCGCAAGGATCGTCAATTTGTCTATAGTAGGTTCAGACCGTGGAGAACCTGCCGAGATGATGATGGGGGTGACCTTTTAACTTGTATAACTTTTCTGGGAGATACTTCTCGGGTTGCTGTTGGCAACCACTCCGGTGAGCTGAAAGTTTTTAACTCAAACACTAGCAGTATGCAGGAGAGTTCCGCTAGTCATCAGTCTCCTGTGACACTTCTACAGTCACGTTTCGTGGGCGAATCTCAGCTGATTCTCTCTTCAAGTGCTATGGATGTACGCTTATGGGATGCATCTTCCATTTTAGGTGGTCCCAGGCATTCGTTTGAGGGAATTAAAGCTGCAAGTTTCAACAATTCTGGCAGCATGTTTGCAGCATTGTCTTCCGACTCATCACAGCATGAGATTCTGTTGTATGACGTGCAGACCTATCAGTTAGATGTGAAATTTACAGATACATCAGGTGGACCTCATGGTCGTGGGCATGCCTATTCTCTTGTTCACTTCAGCCCATCAGACTCTCTGCTGCTCTGGAATGGTGTCCTATGGGATCGTCGTAGTTCAAGCCCTATCCGTCGCTTTGATCAATTTACTGATTATGGTGGTGGTGGTTTTCATCCTGCTGGAAATGAGGTATGTAGTATATCTTTACCAGTTAATGTGCACCACATTTGGGTAATTGTTTTCTCCCACTTAAATTCTACTTAAAAGTTGGTCAACAAGTCAAACTTGATTTCCAGTCAAAATTATTTTCACATTTCCCTATAATTTTTCTCCATTGCGTACCATACACATCCTGCAAAGTTACTTCTACAAAAGTACTGGTCAAGCAAGAAATTAATAGGCTGTGAGTTGTCTCCTGGTTCTTCTTGTGTTTGTGCATCTTGCCCCACATTCTAATTTGATTGTTTTTTTCTTTTTACTCTTTTTGTAAATGCAACAGGTCATTATAAATTCTGAGGTTTGGGATCTTCGAAACTTCAGACTTCTGCGGAGTGTGCCTTCCTTGGATCAAACAGTAATTACATTTAATGCCAGTGGTGATGTAATATATGCAATCTTGAGGAGGAATCTTGAAGATGTCACTTCGGCATTTAATACGCGTAGAGTAAAGCACCCTTTATTTGCTGCATTTCGCACTGTGGATGCTGTCAATTACTCTGACATTGCTACAATTCCCGTGGACCGCTGTGTTCTTGATTTCTCAACTGAACCAACTGATTCTTTTGTTGGCCTTATTGCAATGGATGATCAGGATGAAATGTACTCTTCGGCTAGGGTTTACGAAATTGGTCGAAGGAAGCCCACAGACGATGATTCAGATCCTGATGATGCTGAGACTGAAGAGGAAGAAGATGACGGGGATGATGATTCAATAATGGAACCAGATATAGACGAGGATGGTGAAAGTGATGCTGATGATATCAGCAATGATGATAGTGTGAATGAGTTTGACGAAGATGAGGATGATGGAGATTTCTTGATGGACGGTCTTGACTTCGGTGGTGGTGGGATACTAGAGATTGTGACAGAAGGTGATGAGGATGATGACAGTGAGGTGGTCGAATCGTTTAGTAGTGAGGATGACGAGTTGGATGCGTGAGGAATGAGGATGTCGATGGTTGTCTGTTGCTACCCTCATCAAATTATTGGCGAATAGATCATTCGGAACAGGCCCCATATGAGTTCAAATGTTAAATAATTCCAATCAAATCAGGTAGCTCTGTAATTATTTATTACTAGTTCCGAATATTTTTAAGTGAAAGGTATACTATAGATATTTGAGAATATTTTTAAGAACAGTTTTGAGAAGGCTGAAATTCTGAGTAATTAATCAAAGCTTAAATCGAGTTTGATTCCGGGTATACGGTGATTCTTGAGGTTTAAGTTGGAGTTCATTTCGACTTTAAAGAGGGTACATGACATTTCTTTTTCGCTAGCTCCACATATTTTATTTTATTTTATTTTTTTACAAAGAAATTGTATGAGGGGGAAATTAAATGAAGTCACTTGGATGACGTGTTATCGTTTGCGTTTATGTACCGTTTTGGAATAGTGGCATGTGATGAATGAATTATATCAATTCAAGCAAGTGGGAGTTAAAGCGAGCAAGAGGGAGTTAAATAATTGCGTATTTATGCAAGAACTTGCAGATTTCTACGAATTGTACATATAAGATCACGTAGATGAAACGAAATTGATATATATTGATGAAGGGGGAAATAGAGTGGTGTATGTGTAGTTTTACCTTGGGATTTATTAAATGTAAATATTTAATCAATGGTATTTATTTGAATTTGTTAAAAAATTTCAAAAAACTTCTCACATAATGCGTGGATATATGTCATTTGAATTTAAAGTACACGTGATGTATATTCATACAAGCCACATGAGTGGGACATTTTTCAGTAAAAATTCCACAAGTCTTTGATAATTTTCCTTGTATTGAGTACGATCATAAGATATGTTTGCGGTTGACTCGGGGAAAAGAAAAAGGAAATGATTTGTAGCATCTTTGAAATACTTTTTACATAATGTATTGCTATCGCGATCCCTTCCCAAATTTTGATGAGACACTTGCATGTGTTTGCACACGAAGCGGTATGCGGTTTCATTAAATCACATGTAATTGCATATTTGAATCTGCATCCAATGTAAAGGTCTCTAGAAAATCCTTCTTCCCCACCTCCAGCCCAGCCCCAGGGGTACGGGTGGGAGTAATAATCTACCACTAGATAGATCATTTTCACGGGCCACTATTTTAAAATGTACTTTAGCAAAAATTTTGAAATTTTTTCTACTTTTATATGATCAATCATAAAGATATTAGAAGATTCCACAATTAAGAATATCAATTATCGAGGTAGATACAAGGGGAACAAAAGAAAAGAATAAAGGAAAAAAAGAAAACTGAAAGTTAGGAGGAAAAAAAGTTGCTTCGTATTCGAGATCGCCTCTCTCTCTCTCTCTCTCTCTCTCTCTCTCTCTCTCTCACACCGGGGGTGGAAGCAGTAATTATTTAGGAAGATAAATAAAAACAGAATTATTGATTTTCAATTGGGAGCATCCATATGTAAATTGGACAGTTCCACCTTGTCGGCATATATATCACAAAGAACATACAAAACAATGCTATTTATCTAGACTGGATATGGTCTCCAGTTTAGTTATCATCTCCTTATTGACCATTGAATAAATGATGACCCACTTGTATTTATGCATATCAACTCATCTTCTAATGCAGTGATGCCAAACTAAACTGAAGACTAGTCTCCAGTCTATATAAATAACATCACTCTTTCGGAATAGGATTATTCATTCAAAACAGCACTTCGGGACTCCAACATAAGTTGCATGTAAGTACAACAGTTGAGAGGGCATAAAATCATATTCCCAAACTGAGACTAACTGCAAGCGATATATTCCAAAGCTACAACTCTTCACTTCCATCTTCATTTTTTGGCATAAAAATGGAACTTGAGAAAGCTAGAATATCAACCACGGCCTCCACAGATACAGCTCCTACAGTTCCAGAACAGGCTGAAATAGGCGAACTCGTCTGCAAAATGTACGAATCCATAGTGAAATGACAACAGTTCAGTGCAGAATTCCCCACGAGATCGATAATCTTAACACGAGCTAGGCAGGAGATCCCTTTTATTGCTGCCTTCTTTCTGGATTTTAATATAACAATATAACAATTACAAGGTCACATGAATAACAAACCACTTCTCATAATCAAGCATCCACCTCTCCATAAAATATTTAGCAAAGCCATAAATTACAAGAATTTGATAGTTATTTTTTGATGTTTCCGTATTAAAGTTCTCCTTTTTCACTTCTAGGTAGGTTTAGGCATGGGGATGCTTCTTACTTTCTCGGTAAAGGATGAGCAGAAGGCTGCCAGATGGATTATTGGATGTTTGATGCAACATATTTTTCTTACCAGAGTCAAACTTCAGATGCACCAAACTAGACCTCAAGTACCCTATGAGGGCCAAGTTCTAGTCTAATATGCATGTATAGGTGGAGATTAGAGATCATGAAGACACAAATCTAATATAAGGGATACTGCAAGGTCCCCAAGAATTGAAGTTCGTTTGGTAAATGAACATCTAGGATTTTCTGTGATCCACGTGTTCTATGAGGTTGCTATAAGAGGAAGGATGTTCTAAAAATAATTGTGGAGTATCACGAAATAACTTTTGTATGTCAGGATGAATACTAGAACATGTACACAAATTGGCTAAAGGTCACAGTCACAGCAGTTAAATAAATTGTAGAATACTTATTGATCGCAGCACATCTAAAAAGGAAGCTAGATGATCAACCGTGAGGAGTGATATAGAATGGTTCCTATAAGTTTTTTGAATAAAAGCGTACGGATGAGGTAGTTAAAATTTATTTGAATATTTGTCGGATAAATTTGCAGATGGTCCTTGATAAAGCAAGTGAAAATGAAGATCCATATAGCAGAGAGGTAGTAAGGATGAAACTTAGTGAAGTTAATTATAGAGACATCTTGAACAAATCCTTATTCCCCCATAAAAATGGGATTGATACCATGCACATACATTTGTTTCTCACGTATGCACAAATAGATCAACTTTTCATTAAACAGGTAATATCATTCCAAAAGCATTAAATAAGTGCAGTTTAGAGGGGTTTACCAGCAAACCTGGCATTTGAAATTCTATTTCAATTCCTAGCTTTACTTGGCAGGATATCCACGTTTGGCCTTTCGACGTGAGTGATTATTGCTGCCATGTTGTACAGGTTTGTTCACCTTTTTACTGCAATAGGAAATAAGAACTGTGATCCCAACCATAGAAAAAACCTTTATGGTTCAATCAGTAAGATGAAGTGTGCAGTACTAGACAATATTAGAAGAAGAAAAAAGGAAAAAGGGAAGCTAAAACCTTATCCATCACCAGTCCTATAAAGTACCATGTACCAAATATTCCTGTGAGGTTTTGTGGACTAATATTTCCCTTTTCATCAGTTAGGACACGTGAAAATGTTGAAACACCAAGAGAGAGTGGGAGGCCAAACAACTAACCAGAAAATGGCTAAGCATATTTTGAACAGAACTAGGATGGGCAAAGCCAGTACAGCAGATGCCTACCACAGAAAATGTCAATCATTCAGTAATCGGTACACTGATCTTGACAAAGAAAGAAGGGGACCATAAAAGGTTATGGTGAAATTACAGCAAACCAAACAAGCTCTCTTGTTGCAAAAGGTCTTGTAAGCTCATGACTCTTCAGTTTTTCTTCGAATGTATCCTGAACCTTCATATGGAGATGTAAATTTAAATAATGACATCCACATAATCATCAATAAATACATGAATATGAATAAGGCATATATCCTAGTGATTGACAAACCATAGTAATATGAAAAATCTTCTTCAACTCTGTCCTACAGTTTGACAGGGACATCGGTGTACTCTTGAAAACCCTCATAAGCACACACTATTTTTAGCTCCATATCCACCAATTCAGGTAATGTACTAATTTTCAATGATCCAGAAGCTCTTGCATCCAAGATAGATCATATCAACTTTGCCAGAAAATTTAACTAAGTCTTAATAGCTAATTACGTCCCCCCATTGACTTTAGTTTATAAATGTGGGGTTATAGGTATTACATTGGTTTGAGTCATAGACATTACCTTTTTATCTATATGGAACTATGATGGGTATAAATAAGGTTGGCTCCTATCCTGGTCAAGAGACCATTCTTATCTCAGTTGGGTACTCTTTTCCAGACATGATTTCACTGATTTTACACCAGAGCGCTACAATCAACTTATAAATTAAGGAGCTCTTAACTCTTACCCCCTCTGTCCCATAAAAATATGCTCATTTCTATTTTTACATAGATTAAGAAACTTCTAATTTAAGGTCATTGGAAAAGCAACACTTTCATGCATTTTTTCTAAAATACCCATATATATCAACAATTAAATTTGGGTTAATATAACAATATATATTAAATAAGGGTGTCTTCGGAAAATGAGAAGTAGATACTCTCCCAATAAAGCAAGTGGGCCATAATTTGGGACAAACAAAAAAAGAAAAATGAGCCTATTTTTACGGGACGAAGCGAGTATAATTTTTAGTTAATACCAGGCCATTGAACTGTTCCAACATTGAACTTCATTTTCTTTGCAATCAAATATCACAACTTCAACAATTTCAACTAAGCTAACTCTCTAGATTTTGTTCAAGCAATTGCAACAACTATTAGAGTTCTTTTTTCCCCCTCCATGGATATTGCAACGTTTGGCTTTCTTAACTTGTCAAACAATGCCATTTTCTCAATTTATCACACATGAAAATCTATTTTTAGTGAAATTGTTCTACCAGGGAATTCTTGGAATATAGTTTCGCATAGTGGCAATTGTATTCCCCAAGAAAAAGTTCTTGAAACCCCAATGGTAAATCTTTTCAACGTGCCAGACGATCCTTTCAAGAAGCAGTCTCTCAGACGTCTCTACTTCCGCCCCCGCAAGCAAAGAGGTAACAACATACCAGGTGCAAGGAAATAGCTCCAAGCAAATATTCTAGATTTTGAGGACTTTGGCTGTGTTAATCAGATAGTGGCCTTTCTGTTTAATGTAATCAGTATATAAACATCAGAGTTGGTCCCCCCCCCCCGCCCGGGGGGGGGGCTTGGTAATCAATGATAGCAATAAACAATAATTCTGGGTCTGTTGATGCGGTGTTGAATAACCACGGGATCAAAGCAAGAGTGGTGGTATAGAGTGTTAATCCTAGTCAAACTACTGCTACAGCATTCAGTAAGTGTTATACACGAGCAATAATTATTTGACATAGAAAACCTCAAGAACTACAAAGAAAAACCAAAAGAATAAAGTTGTAACGCAGCATATATAGGACAGTGGTAAAAAAATTAATACCTGATGATGGTATGTAGTCGCCGACTCTAAGAATTTTCCAGACGTATGAACTACAGGCTGCATATACGGCTTTAAAGAAGTATGCACTTTATCAAAATGAGGTCTGGTTACAGTGGCAACTTGATCAATATAAGGTCTGCTAACTTTTATCAATTCCTGCGCTCCAATCAGTCTACTTAAAACTGGCTGAAGATCCAGATCATAAACAAACAAGGTAAACTAAATATACCTCACCTGAAAATAAGGACTGGCAAGTTCCCAAACTCTGATGATATGTGGAGTCACGGTGTTCTTTGATACCTCATATATCTCAATTGTTTTTGTCTTTAGCATTTGCACATGCGGTTCAGCCCTGGTGGTTATAACTATCCACTGCTCTTTTATGATGGGCATCCATTTCTACAGACAATAGAGATAACACGAGGAATCAAAAATTCATAATTCAAAATCACAGGACATAAAATGAAGAAAATTAATTAAAGAGCTAAAAGAAATTACAAAGACAGTCAACCAGGAGTCTCATGTCTAGAGAAAGTTACAGCACAACCAGACCAATTTATGGGAGATTGAGAGTCCCAAAATAATACAATCGTAAATGCATAACTTATAACAAGCTAAAAGAAAAGGGCATTTCAACAAACGAATTAAGAATGTCTATTTCCTGCATACATTGACTGAACAAAGTGATCGCTAACAATCAGGAGTCATCATGCTTATGTAAAGTCAACATACAGTTTTCAATGTTTCAACATGTGGTGCTGCCCATTCTTCAAGTTGAGCCTTCTTTTTAGAACCCTGAAACAAGTATATACATGCTAATGGTTGATGAAATATGAAGCCAAACATGTATCATCTAATAAGTAGATTGACACCATGTGCAAGAATAATGACTGATACTGCTACATATATTTTGCAATTTGGACATACCTTCTGCAGTGCCATATCTAGAGCAGGCTTTCCATGCCCTTTCCAGTTCTTCTCCAGATGAGACTGCAGTTATAAACTTAGATAATGAGGATGGCGTCCTCTAATAGGTAAATACTGCAAAAAGGAGAGAAGGGGTTGGGGGGGGGGTGAGGAACCTGGCAACGAATCAAATGACCTGCAAGCCAAGGTGGAAGCCATGCAGCATGAACCTAATTATATATCCCAAAATGATCAATAAGATTGTGCCAAGTTATATTGTACCAAAACAAAGAAATAAAGCAGAAGGATCGAACGGTAAATCCAAAGATAAATCAATTTTACTGATAATCTATAGCCATCCTGGAAGTTATAACATGCCCACTAGTAGCATCTTAGAAAATCTGTTCAGGTAGTTGACAGCTGAAATACAAGATTCGTCTCTCTCTCTCTCTCTCTATAGAAAATCTGTTCAGGTAGTTGACAGCTGAAATATAAGATTCGTCTCTCTCTCTCTCTCTCTCTCTCTCTCTCTCTCTCTCTTTCACACACACACACAGAGAATGTGTTTGTTCTTCTCCCTCCTTTTTTGCTTAAAGAAGCAACGTGAGCTCAAAATATTGACGTTATCAAGGAAAATTTCTATAGAGAGAATTGAGTATGACATACATAAAAAATTTAAAATCAAATTTTAAGATTCTGTCAGGTATTTACCTTATTGTCTTGAAATTATCATTTTCTTTTGCCTCTGGATTCAAATAATCATAACCACTCTTGAATATGAAGCTAATTTCTAGTAAAACTACAAGCATATAATCTTAGTACAAGCAGTCAAACACATAATTCTGGTAGTTTCTGATTGGATGGATGTCCAAGACCTTAATTATTTGGACCACTCACAAATTAACATCGGAACTTGGACTGTAAATCCAGATTAATGCTACATCATTTTAATCAACCTAAACCAAGCATTGGAGAGAGGCTCAGTGAAGAAGGTGTAGACTCACACAGTGGGAAGTTTTGATCAAAATTGAAACAAAATATAGGTTTCCAGATTAAGACCTCACCACAGGCTACATCATCTTAATCAAACTAAACCAAGCGTTGTAGAGAGGCTCAGTGACAAAGGTGTATTTCTCATACAATGGAAAGATTTGATCTACACTGAAACAAAATATAGATAACTGAAGGTTAAAAGTGATTGTTTGGCTAAATAATTTACTCAACATGATAAAAGTAAACAAAGTCTGCGAATGAGCAACTAGATTACTGTTCAACAAAAATGACGTTGTAAAAACATGAGCGTAAGGCTATCAACTTAAGCACATTTAAAAGGCTAAAGCAAAAATAAACACGGGAATAGAGAAAAAGGAAATGGGTTAGAAAGCCAACCTGCATCAACTCCTTAATTTTGGATGTTGCTTCAAACTTTGTCTTCATCATTTCCTCCTGCACCGAGTGTCATATAGAAATACATTGCAAATAATTGTCCCAATCAATGTATAAAGAAATATGAAAAGAAGCTGACATACCTCAGCTATTTTAAGAGCTCGTTCAGTTTTTTGCAACTTGGCTTCCTGTTCAATGATGATCTTTTCGAGCTGCAAAGTAGCAGTAATGCAGAAGTACAATAACAATAACAATAGTTATACCATTGAAAATAATTTTCCACTTTGCTTTTGCATAAATTCAACTGATAGAGTACTTAAATCGAGTCCAGAGAAACACTATAGGCAAAATATAATCAATTCGCAAGGTAAATTAAAAATACTCGGGGCTTACTTTATTCTCTTAATCTTCAATTAATAGTAATGTAATCTATAGACATTTCTGTTTTGTTTCCTTGTATGGGAAAAAATTATTTACTCTCGTTTAAACCACACTTTGATTAATTGATATCCCAAGCTTCTTCCTCCAGTTTGTTTCCCTTTTTGGGGTTTGTCTTATGTGCTTCTCTTTTTCTCAGATCTGTTCTGTCTCTCTTCTCTCCATTACGTGCACCGCTGATTAAACAAACATCTAAATTGATTCAATATCTTGTTTTATCCTTGATTAATGCCATTTCCACTTTCTTCATTTCCTAAACATTAGAACTACTTAAGTGCAACCCTATAAATATAACTCAGACTCCCCGGTTGTTTGATAAGTTCAAACTATCAAGCAACTTACGTTCTCAACTTCAGAATTCAATTCAATTGCCTTCTTTTCGGCATCATTTGCTTGGGCGTCCAATACTTCCTTCTCCTTGTCTTTAATTTCAAGTTCTATTTTGAGTTTCTCTGCTTGCTTCTCTAATTCACCAGCCAGGGCATGTGCCTTCTCCACATGTTCATCAGCATTTGATCTTCCCTTTTTCTGAAAAACATATCATCAAAGAGTATAAGATACCACGTATTTCTTTAGCATGTAATCGGTACCAAGTAGAGAACAAGACAAAAATCGCTGACTATAGAGACTTTAATGCCTCACTTGTAGAGATTTGATTTCACCCTGCAATGACGTAATTCTGTCTGACTTTTCTTTGATTGTCTTCTCCTTTGCAGCAACCGCCTCGTCCTTCTCTATTACTTCTTGAGTTTTCACCTTAATATGCGACTCTTCAGATAGAAGAAACATGTGAGAAATCAGCAACTGCAAACACCATGCAATATTACAAGAATAATGCAATCAGATTATCATGTTATATGTGATTTGAAACAAGGAGATTGTACAGCCAAATAGGTAGAACAAGTTCATTTCTTTCTGATGAAATTGTCCCATGGGCAATGTTCACAAGATTTCTGCTTAAGTGTTTCCAGATCCGCTTAATACCTTTACCAATAAGCACGAAAGTGGAACAGGTATTTGGTGTCAACTTCCAAAACTTGAGGTAGTAAAACTAAAAACATTGCCTGTGGAAATAAGCAAGGATCAAAAAAGACCGTTGCTACTCCACCTCTGTGTGAAGCTCTATCATATGACTTTGGGTGGTTGCAGAGAGGAGTGATCTATTGGAGAGTGACATTCGTAATTTTAACCATTCTTATACTGCACAAAAAATCCACACCTCCCAAGGATAAATTAGAAAATGAGTACCCAAGAGGAATTAGATGAATCAAGCAGATATATCACAGGAACCACCACAGGGATCACACCAGAGTTTTGCTGCCACAGAGCCACTACCTACCCTGTTGGCTTGCAAGAATCGTAGGAGCTACTATTTCACTGTCTTCTGGATTTTGCTTCCAATCATTAATAGCATGCTTTATCACCTCGTAATCAATGCAGCCAATGGTTTTCAACTTCCTTTTTCCACGGTATGCAGTCTCAGGCGATTTTCAGTTCTCATTGTCGAAGTTACGGCAAACACTTGTTATTGCTGCTTAGTACAAAATGTTGACGAAAAATACATGGAAAGTTTGTTGCATCCTTCTCAAGAACTATATCACTTCCCTGCTTCTTCCATCACGTACAAGATCCGGTTTAGTGGATGTAAAGAGAACTGCTAAGCACTCAGACCTTCTTTCAGTTTGTTTTCCTTTCAAACTAATTCCTTTTTGTACAATACATAACAAGGCATTTTTGGTTAACTACATCATATACCTCAGAAACTACACAATTCCCACCCCTTAAACACGAAGCACACATGGAGCAAATATTGTTCATGCATAATGCACTCACTCGTATAGAAGTTACATAAAATAAAATGTCTTAAATCAATAGCCGGACAAAAAGACTCTATTGCATAACCACCGAGCCACAAAGATGTGAACTTCCGGGTTAGCTACCTTGCATTGGGATCTATTTCCCACAACTTCAATACGCATGCACATGATCGCCGTCACATACACAAGAAACTAACTATTTCAAACCTTTTCTGCATATAAACTGTAAACATATATATCCGCTCCCTGTTTTATTGCATTAGTTAAGCCTTCCACTATAGGCATTTGCACATGATTAAGTAAAATACACAACGGTAAAGAATGAAAACTGAAACTCCCTTTTAACGGTCAAATAAAACCTCACCTTATCCATTAAAACCGGTTCGTCGGGCAAACGTAATAATCAGGAAAAGAGATTAGCGGACTAACCAAGAGAACGGATCTTGTTCTTGAGCTGTTCTACAAGGATGGAATCATGGACATCCGATTTGAGGACTTCAACAGCATCATCGACAGCCGAAATTGAAGCATCAGCACTTGCTTTAGTGTGCGTGAGAATTAGGGATAGAAAAATGGATAATACGAAGTACTTTAACGCCGCCATATATACAGAAAGCTCCGGCGATCTAATTTTCCAGCGAATTGATTTTCCGGTCTTGTGAGAAGCCCACGTTCCAGTAGCTGGGAGAATGAGTTGTGGAACGAAATATCATCATTTCTGTTTATTTATCATACACACAGTTATTATTAATAATAAAAAATAATAATCGTTTTTCAAGACGACAATACTCTCCAAATTTCATTACAAGACGGGGCTGGCAATAGTAGTAAATAAAAAATAAATAATAACTAGCATAAATACCGCTATGCGTGGATCAATTTTATTCTCCCACCCACTGTGGTGAACTTACAACACCTACCCGCTGACGTGGGTGGTGACTGGGCGCTGACTAGCACTTTAAAAGGAAAAATTTTTTTGAAAACAAATATGAGAATCGAGCAGGAAGAACATTATTACCAGAATAATATATCATGTCTGAAGACACTTAGAGCAAGAGAGACTTGGCCATTGAATACCAAGCGCAGATATCCATATTGAGGCCAAGCATTCGTGCAAGATAGGCAGATAATGTGTTGAAGGCAATGTGGATGATGGCAATGTGTTGAATGAGGTGAGAGAGAAGGTGAGAGAACAGGACTTGTGCGTTCGCCGAACGACTCACTGGTTGGGAGACTCGCCGGTTGCCTTCGAGCTTTTGTGTTCCTAGAAATGGGGGTGGGGGGAGCGAGAGCGTGGGTGAGAGAGGGGGAGATGGGTTTACGAGTGAATGGCTTTTCTCTCCTGCTCGGTTCTCAGACTTGTTTTCAAAAAAATTATTATTTTTCTTTTTTAAAGTGCTACTCAGCGCCCAGTCACCACCCACGTCAGCAGGTGGGTATTGTAAGTTCACCCGCCATGGGTGGGTGAGCGGGACTAATGCTTGGATGCCGACCAATTAAATTACTGAAAGAAAAGAAGAAAAGGAGAATGTTAGAATGAAGCAAAGGCGGAGACAAGCGCTATTGAAGGGATGTGCCCAAAGGTGAGTCTTATAGAAAACACGAATAAATTACTTTTTATATATAATTTTTTTTACAAGCTTTTTTTCCCAATTGGGGGAGGGGGAGGCCCACCATGGCCCCCTTTAGCTATGCTATTGATTAGAAGAGAAGGGAAAGGAAGAAGATTAGGGTAGATAGATAATCATGTGTGATTTTTTTGCTCTAGGAGGAGAAAAACCTCCATTCGGTGGGTAATAATTTTCAAAAGAAAAAATAATAACACAAAATTGGAATACTGGTTGCAATAAAATCTAGCTACTTAAATGTTTCACTACATCATATTAATGTCTTATATCTATCTAGAGCATATGAGAGACTCTTTATGTTTAAAAACAATTTTCAAAAAAAAGAAAAAAAAATTGGGGAGCCAAACCTACTCTATAAATTTAAAAGTTAAATTAAAGAATTGGTTGGAGCTAATTTTTAAGAAATGACTCTTTAGAATAAATAGTATCTTCCAAATAAAGAATTTAGTAGAGATGCTTATATAGATTATTCAATAGTTAAAAAAAGTGTCCCATTAAAAAATAATTAGTGTTGTAAATTATTTAATTATATTATGAATGACTACTCTATCCCTAAAACTCTAGATTTGTACTTATAAATAGGCGTCTTTGGTTCTCATAATATACACAGAATTCTTCAATTTTCTCTCTGTTATTTTCTCTCTGTTAATTTTCTCGTATTTTTCGTTCTATTTCATAACACGTTATCAGCACGAAACGCTGTTAATTTCTTTTCTTTATCTTCTTTAGATATGATATGATTTTATTTTCTTCTTTTTCCTCTCTTCTGTCGAGAGTATCGGTGGTTTCATTGATCCTTTTTCTATTGTCATATGAATACCACATCATGTATGGTTGTGATTAATTGTTTTCTTTCATTATGTAAACCATGCACAAATAATTTTATTATTGTATATTTTTTCTTTTGGGTAATTAATTTGTATGTCGTCTTAATTGGAATCCTCTATCAATTTTAGTAGTTAGATGATTTTCAATTTGAATGATCTACCAATTTAATGGTAAGATTATTCTGAATTTGACAATGGGATAGTTTGTCAATTTAATTGTAAGATTATCTCCAAATTTGTATTATCATTGTGTAAGAGTTAAACTGCTCGTCTTTTTTACTTTTGTCACGTATATGACTTAATCTCAAAAATTAATTCGAGTCACAAGTTTTTATGTACATATATAGGGATGTAAAGCCAAAATTCAATTCAATGAATTTTTTTGTATTTTATTTACAATAGAAAGGAGATCATAAATTATCTCTTAATTGATTACTTTCTTGAAATAATTGTGGCGTTTTATTATGAATGAATGTAAATATGAAAGCCACTATTTACCTCCTCTTTATCATACTTTATTATATTATAGCCACGATATGATAAACTTATATAGATCCATGCATCGTAATTGATACGTTGTTCATTGGATTAAGTTTTGAATTTCACATGATATATTATAATTAACATATTGATATTTATAGAGATTTAGCATTCTATCACATTAATAATCTTGAAGATTATTATGTATAAATTTCTGAATAATTACAAATTTCTCTTGATATTAAATATTCTTGAAGAATATATGTATATAAATAATAATATTAAAGGAGTATTGAGATATGTCCAAAATTATGATATGATAAAGAAACATAATTTGTTTCCTTATAGACAATTGGATAAAATATTTGATAAGATATTTGTTGTGATTAGTGAAAAGTTATAATTTTATCTCTTACTAAAATATTCTAAAAAATTTAATTTGTTTCTGAAAAACAAGATATAATGAGATTTATTGTTGATTGTTGTTTCTTGAAGAAACAACCAATATTCGATATTCTACAAGAATATAGTAATTTCTGCTCCTGAAAAAGCACTATTTTTATTATTGTTTATTACTATGTTTTTTTGTGTTTTATTAAATACACTTTTATTCTAATTGTTATTATATTAATCAGTAACCATATAATTTGTTTGTTATATGTGCATATTACTTCTTGTTAAATATATAATACTGTATTATATGTTGTTGCTGTTGAAGTAGCACAACTAGTTATAATATTCTTGCAGAGTATTACTTGCACATCAAGATTAATTCATACTAGATATAGTTATTAATTTACTTGGCTTTAATATTTTAAACTATTACTCCTGAAGTAGAAATAGTCTAAATAAATTCCAAAAAAAAAGAGCAATATATGATGCTCTTGACGTGGCACAATTTATTGTTATATTCAGGTTAAATATTACTTATTTTTGGAAAAAATGATCTATATTGAATATTTCTGAAGAATATTTAGTTATTGTTCTGCAAGTAACAATGTTTTAAATCGGTACTAATTAATAATGAAAAGCTGGTATTGCTTCCGAAGAACCCGTCATTGTATGATTTAAATTCATTGAAAGAATTTAATGATTATTCTTGGAGAATTACATTAGTACTAGTACTATAAGGTAATATTATTTGTTCCAGAAGAACAAATTGTTACAAATTTTAATATTTTAAAAGAATATTGAACTACTCCAGTAGCAATAGTTGTCTAAATTATTAAATATGAAATGTATTGTCCTTGAAAAGCATATATCTATGCAATTTTAAATTTAATAGTAGAATTCATTGCTACTTGAGAAAGTAGTAATAATTTAGATTGAGTATACTTCTGAAGAGTAAATTTTGTATAAATTATATATAGTAAATCTTGGGAGTTGCTCTTGAAGATTTTTTATGAAATCTAAAAGATTTTATTTAAATCTAAACTCCAAATCGGTTTTTTCGATGTGAATTATGAACAAAAGTTTTTATAGTTTTGAATTCTATATAAGTTTTTACCAATTACTTTCCTTTCATTGTCACCCATCTCATACACCGACAGAGTTAATAAGTGAGTTTATTAAAGGAAATCCATATGCTCTTATCATATTATTGGTTATGTTTATTTTAGATAATTAGTTATATTGAGATATCTAAATCATTATTGATTGTATTTTCTTATGAATTACTGCCTTTAGAATTTTAGTAATAATCTAGAACATTATTATATTAGATTTTATTGTATCTTGAATAAAAATAATTATGTCCCCATTATCGTGATTTCTTGGGAAAGAAAAAAAAGCAAGGAAAAATATCTCAAATTCATTAATAATCTAGACTATTATTATGATATTTTTAAAGGAAGATTCACAATTATATCATATTCTAGAAGGATATGGTAGGCTCTAGAAGAGCCATAAAATGTGTAATCCATTATATTTCTTGAAGAAATACTATAAATATAATATTTTAGTTGAATATGTTGTGCTCTCGAAGAGCAAAATATGTGCGATTAATTATTGTGTTTTCATAGACAGATCCACAATACATTGGTATTCCGAGTTGAATATTACATATCATCAAAATAAAAAATTATCATGTCTAGTATTTCAATAATTCTTTTTATTACATTTTAAATGATATTGAAGAATGTTAGACTAGTACTCTTGAAGAAGTAATAGCTTAACTAGATTAATGTTACTCCAGAAGAGTAGATTTATATGAATTTAAATTGTTATATGAATCTAAATTGAAATAGTAATTTATTGCTCTTGACAAATGAGATTGTTACGAGTATTCTGTAAGAATATAGAATCGTAATGATTCTAGGATTTTGGTTGATCCGATATTCATAAAATTTATATTTGAAATCCTTAAGATTTCATGAATATATCTTGTAGAAGAGTATTTTATTGTACTTGTAGTACAAATTTTGAAAAATATCACAGGTAATCTTATATCATAAATATAGTAATATTTTCTGAATTGAATTCTGGCAAAAATCCTGAAGATGTCATATTAAAGATTTATATACAAGCATATAAAATCTAGCAGATTTTATTAAACATATTGAACCAGAAGTTCAATTTTTATTTGAACATTCTTATTAAAATGGAAGTTTTTTTTTATTTCGCATGACCAGTTCGATCATCTTGGTTTTTTATAATGAAAATATTGGAAATCATTTGAAGAATTGGAAGTTATTTAGATTTTATGTATCACTTGTCTTCAAGGAAAATTGATTACAAAAATAACACTAGCTAAATTTGGAATTAAGTTTTCAAATGTATCTAGAAAATATTTAGGGGTGAACCATGGGCCCACTCACCCTCTATGTAGACCATCTAGATATTTATAATTTGGATTTACTAGAGGTCACATGTGTTATATTACTCATAACTTGAGGTTTATGAGATTATTTGCTTATATTGATTGATTATAAGCAAAGTTCTAGATATAAAATAAAGATATTTATGTCTTTCTAGTGAACTTATCCCAAAATTGTTAATGATTTATATTTTGGTTGGGATACTTGATTGCCTATGGTGTAGCAAAACCATTAGATATGCCTCAAGTTATTTGCTATACTACTTAATGAGAACAATTATTTGTGGTTGAGTGCAATCAATATTTCATAGGTAGCAGCGATATTCTCAATAAATTTGTCAAATATAAAATTTATATGATATCTCCTTTTATAGTTGACTTACAGTCAGAAACCTCTCTTTACTAAAGGTTATAAATGCGATTTATGTATAATCGCGCCACCACAAAATTGAGGTGAATATTTTTGAATGCTGAGAATACATGTTCAGGTTTGCAACCTTTATATAACATTTATTTTTCATCACCGAAGGATAATCTGTTACGACATGATTTGTCGATTGTTGCTTAATTCACTAAGTCTTCTCAACATTAGGGGGAGAAATTGATAGTTGGTAACAAATATATGAAATGCGTATTTATAGTCCTTGCATAGTACAATGCAAACCTGAAGTTTGCATTTCATATTACTGACTGTATGGTTACCAATAGTGTATGCTAAATTAAGTGCTCCAATTTAGATTGATATAATAAATTCCTATAAGAGGATTTAAGATATTAATAGCATGCTTGAAGCATGAGGACGATCAATTCCAAAACAAGCATATTTGGAAATAGAATATGAAGCAAATATTTTATATGATAGTTATATTGAGGTATAGTACTCTAGAATAGTATATAGACATAACTAATCAAAAAACTCTTAAAGAGGTTCAGGTACCTAAAAGTAGTAAATAAAAGAGATCTTAAAGTATTATGTCTACAATGAGAATCAAATGGAATCGATAAGAAATAGTTATCGACAATAAATAAATATTAATGAGCTCAATGATTGCGAGGATGGTGAATTAATTTTTCATCAAAAGTTTAATGACATTGAATATTAGCCAAAACAAAAGGATGCAATCCAGTAGATTGCTATATGTCAAGACCAGCAGTTAAGTCATTTGAAAATATATATTATGTCAATAAAATATCAATAGGTACTTATATGGAAGTATTATTAAATATGTGGTGGTACAATTGAAATATAATGTTGTATTCAATTGACAATTTATAAAAATATCATAAATATGGCACAGTCCTTGAATGATTTGATATGTATGAAGCATATAAAGAACCGAAAGTACTTGTATAGATTGCCAATATAGATAAGAAAGAGAGGCGTTGTATTTTTTCCTTGACTGGGGTTTTATCCCACTGGTTTTGCCTAACAAGGTTTTTAACGAGACAACTTTAACGGTGTATCAAAGAATAATGTATTTTCTTTCACTTGGATTTTTTCCATGATAGGTCTTGAAAAACATTGAAGATTTGACAAAATGATTCAATACAAGAGGACGATTGTTGAATGAATTTAGGGGGAGCAACTGTACTCTTTTTCGTTCGACCAGTTTGTATCCCATTGGGTTTTTCTGACAAGGTTTTAATGAGGCAGCATCTTGGACGCTCTAAAATTTATTCAGAATTAATTGCACTTTTTTTTCTTAGTTTGATAGTATTTTTCTCCTATTGGGTTTTTTTCCAAACAATGTTTTTAATGAGGCAATTGTTATATATATTAGTCATTCGAGGGAGATTGTTGTAAATTATTTAATTATATTGTGAATGACTACTCTACCCCCAAAACCCTATATTTGTACCTTTAAATAGGCGTCTTTGGTTCTCATAATATATACAAAATTCTTTACTTTTCTCTCTATCATTTTCTCTCTGTTAATTTTCTCGTATTTTTCGTTCTATTTCATAACAATTAGATTTATTTTCAATTAGTCATATCACAACAAATGGCTTTTCATCAAATTAGGTTTTGCATCTTAACCATGTAAATAATTCTATTTGGACATAAAAGAGGATAAAATGTGCGACAGAATAGAAATGTGGCACATATAATTACCATTGATTTAAAATTAATGCGATATGTTAAAAAAAGAATTCTGATATCTCAATTCTGTTAAACTTTTTGGTTGCTTTCTTATTCAAATAGCACAGCTCTAACCAAATATCTACACATACAAAAATCTCATGAAGGTATACCAAAACTTTTGAGAATTATTTGAACACTACTATGTACATGTAAATAATAGTAAATAGAGTTTAAAAGAAGAGGGGGTAGTTTTGTCATTCAAGGAGAGAGTGGGTGTGAACAAAATACCGTTGTTGAGGCACACATTCCCATGTCATGCAATCTACAACATTGTGTGTGCCACCCTCCCAAGTGTCTTTCTATTTATGGAATTTTGAATGTTTTATGTATTTTTTTTAATATCATAAAGGAATTACTATTATCAATATATATATATATATACACACACACACATATATATATACACACATATAACACTAATGTCATTACTATTTTTATTTTCTATTTATTTTCACTTGCTAAATCAGGTATGAACCATTCATTTCATCCTTCAATCTTCTCCCTTCATTTTATTACTTATTTAATTAATTTATTTTTTCTAATTTATATACACTAAATAATTAATTGAATAAAATTAATTTCATCTCAGTATTATAATTTTAAATTAATTGAATAAAATTAATTTTAATCACTTTTAAATAATCAATCTTACTATTTTTTTCTAATTTATATATTATTTACCTTTTAAATTTATTGCCAATTTATAGATTTGCTTTTTTTAACTTTCATTTCCCCTTTTTATAGTACACATAGATATGTTTGTTTTAACTTATTATTTTTACTATATTTTCTAATTTTTAATTCCAATTACCAAGCATATTTCTTTTTATCCAAAACTCATCATATCTAAGAACTTTTTCAAATTTCTCTCACTCTACCTTTAAACTTTCGACTCTTTATCTTAAGCAATTTACTTTTGATCGATTTTCTTAAATCTTGGTTTCAATTTATCTCACACTGTCAGATTGCTTTCGGATTAGTTCTAATATTCGGCAATGTTTAGAAAATAGGATCTGTCATTGAATCAGAAAAGCTAATAGTTCATTCAAGGTCATCGGATCGGTTCTAATTAAATAATTGAAAACAAAATTAATTTTTACTTAAAATAATGTTGAAATTTTATTCTTTTTTTAAGAACCACGTGACTTTTAAGCATAGAAATTGAATCTCACATTGGTTATTTAGGGGGTCCCCTCAACATGGAATTTGATACAATTTTTGAGTTATATGGATTCTTATGGAATTCATGGATTTTAATAGAATTCCACAAAATCTATAAGATTCTATAGAATTCTATATCAGGGATTTCTGTGGATTTTTAACAGAATTTGTAGGATTTAAAGAAGTGTCCCCTTGAAATTTGTTCAATAGAAATTCATATAATTTCGAATATTCTCTCGATAAATTTCTTTTATTACAAAATTCGAGAGGTAAATAAATTTTAGTGTACAAAAAAATAATAAAAATATAAACTAATAGGAAAAAAAATACATTATCCGATTTTACCTTTAGTAACATTTTTTTCTTTTGTTTTTTTTTTGAAAATTTCAGGTAATCAATTTTAAAAGCATTTTAAAAAATATTACTTTTTTCATGTTATTATCTTTAATTTTTTTTGACGAGGTTCCGAATTTAAACATTTAGCAATATTTTTCTTTTATCTTATTTTATTTTTACTCAAGTTGGATATGAATTTGAAAACAAAAAATTATATAACTTCCTACTCAATGATTAAAAAAATAAGAAAAAATACAAATATTCAAACTATGTCATTAAAAATAAACACTTTAACCTTGTCTTTCTTTAAAATAAAATAAAGGAAAAATCCATAGCTTTTAAAACTAAAATGGACAAAGATAATAATATCTCATTATACTTTCTACACGAATATGTTATGAACTTAAACTGTAATTTGTTAATATTGTCATTTTCAACATTCACTTACTTAGCACGGGTTAAATCTGATGTAATTGTAAAAAAATTGTGTGATGAAGAAAAAAACAAGTTTTTACTCATTTGGATTAATTATTAAAAATTATGAAATTATTTTTAATTTAACATCATATTTTAATAATATCTCATCTCGTTTACTAACAATTTTTTTCATATAGATTGATTATACTTTGATTTTTTAAACACTAGAACGTAGGAAAAATAAGCGTTATTGTGAGAATATATTATTTTAGATACTGACCATTTATTTTATATAAATTCGTGAATGTGAATAATTGTTTAAAAACTAGAGTGATAAGAAAAATTGAGCTTTGATAATTTATAATTATAAATTTTTATTAATTATCTAGATTTAAAAAAAAATTGAAATCCATGAGAATATGAGGATAGGAGGCCGGATTTTGGTAGAAATCATGTAAGTGTATTTTTAAGCCTAGAATCCATAGAATTACATCAAAATCCACCATTTAATGAAATTCACGAGAATCTAGAAGAAATTGGGGACACTAGAATTTTATAAAATCTAAATAATTCCAAATTGAGTACACCTAACTTTTGTGAAATCTACATAATTCTAAATTGAAGACATATGGAATTGTATGGATTTTTAAATTCCAACTAATTCCATGTTGGGGACACCCGCCTTAGTGAAAAAGAATTGAGAATGTATACATTTATTAAGCTACTTCGAGTTTAGTTCATAATAAGGCCTTAATTTATAGGTCTTGAATTTGTAAAAAGTTTAAAAAGTTTAATCGATCATTATTAAAAAAAAGTTTATTGTGAACTGATGAACCGTATCCGTCTTTATCTCACACCGTCGGATTATTTTCCGGATTGATTCCAGTATTTGTAAATGTTTAAAAAATCAATCCTGTCATTGAACCGGAAGATTTAACTATTCAAGGTCATCGGATTGATTTTAATTAAATAATTGAAATAAATTAATATTTACCTAAAATAATAATGTGGAAAAAGAATATTATATTTTATAATTTTTTTATCTTTACCGTTTAAGAAAAATGTTGAAATTTTATTTATTTTTTAAGAGGCATTGAAAATATGACTTTGGACGTACAAAGAGAATCCTAAATTGGTTATTTAGTGAAAATAATTGAGAATTTATACCCATATTAAGCAATTTGAAGAATAATTATGCATAATAGGGCTTTAGTCAAAAAGTTTAAAATTTTAATAGATCATTTTTGATAACTGTGAACCGTATTTGTTTTTATCTCACGCCATTAGATTATTTTCCAAATTGGCTCCAATATTCGCAAATATTCAGAAAATCAGACTAATCTTCGAACTAGAAAAGTTAACGGTTCAATGTCATTGGAGTGATTTTAATTAAATAATTGAAATAAATTAATTTTTACCTAAATTCTTGTAGAAAAAGAACATTTGAATATATAGTTTTTTGATCTTTATTGTTTAAAAAAAATCGAAATTTAATTTTTTTTAAAGCCATTAAAAATATGACTTTGGATATGGAAAGAAAATCTCACATTGATTATTTAATGAAAAGAATTGAAAATCTATGCATATATTACACTACTTGGAGAAAATTATGTATAATAGGGTCTTAGCTTATGGGTTTTAAGCTTCCAAAACGTTCAAAATTTGAATGGATCATTATTGAAAAAAGTTTATTTTGAACCAGTGAACCGTATATGTCTTTTTCTCATAACTTCGGATTGGTTCCAGTGTTCACAAATTTTCTTCAATATTTTTTTATATTTTTTAGACAATTTTTTATCTTCATTAACGAAATACATCGTATTATGGGTATCACATATATTATTTCTCTTTACACATACATAAACGATCAAATTTATAGTCTAGCAGCCATTGAAAATATGCCTTTGGATTTAGAAAGGGAATACAACATTGGTTATTTATTGAAAAGAATTGAGGATCTATACCTATATTAAGCTATTTAGAGAAGTGTTCATAATATGGCCTTATTTTATGGGCTTTGAATTTCCAAAAAGGTCAAAGTTTTAATAGATCATTATTAAAAAATGTTTATTGTGAATTGGTGAATCATATCTGTCTTTATCTCATGCCGTCAGATTGTTTTCAGAAATATTTAGAAAATCGATCTGGTCATCGAACCGATCATCAAACCGGAAAAACTAGCTGTTCAAGATCATTGGACTGATTTTAATTAAATTATTAAAATAAATTAATTGTTTCCTAAAATAATATATTATATGGTATTATCATCGCGTGCAACGTAATGGTAAAATAACTAGTAGTAATTAGTAATAGAAAAAACCAAAAAAATGATAAAAATAAATAATAAAATAATTGACCCCACAAGTTAATTTCAGTTGCACTTCAGTCTACTTACAAACATAATTCAAGTTATCATTTATTTATTTATTATTTAGAAGTTTTGTTGTAGTAGTTTTTCTATGAAGTTAGATAGGGTTTATATATGGAATTCGACTATCAATAGAAAACAACAGTTAGTCCGACAACCAATAGAAAATAACAGTTATGTAACTTGGATGTTTTGTATTGGTACTCGAGCACCATACAGTATAGAGCTCGATCTGACTCCATAGAAATTAGTTTTAGTGTAGAAAGGACATTTGTCATTTAAGTTTGAAAAATATAGAAAAAAATATTTTGAATAAATATCAATGTCACCTAAGACAATCATCCACAAAATGCATTAGACAAGTTATTAGAAGGGCCTTCTACCATCTACCCAAAGTGACTATGAGAATTTATACCGAGGCAAAGTAAAAGTCAGAGTAATTTTGAAGTTCCTATATGTGGCTAATTCTGAAGTTCCTAAATACATGTGGCCTACAAGCTTAAATTCTCTTCAGTTAGTCAAAGTGGGCAAATGATTAAATGTTAATATGCCCGCTACTAATAGTAAAAAATACATAATACAGAAAACTCTAAAATTAAAATTTATTGTGACCTCTTAGATCGCAAGAATGACGCTGTTTGAATCTCATAGTTATTGACATTAGTAATCTTTTGCATCCAATGTCAAAGTAAAAAGTTTAGGTGAGCCTCGTTTCAAATGTGTCCTTCCTTTGTATTTCCTTTGTATTTTAGGTCTTCATCTTTCTTTCAAGCTCCATGTTAAATGAGTGTTTGCTTCCATAGTGAATAACTTGTTTCATCGTATAGTATGATTTAAGCACCAAACATCTATAATATATAGTATCAAGCGGTGATATGAGTATATCATGATCTTCACAAATCACATCAGTGACTGATATTATAACACACTATCTGATCAGGTGTTTGATCAAAATTTGGTGTTGTTGTGTCTCTTACTTTGTAAAGTTTCATCTTTCCTTGCTCGTCTGCTTCCACAACTTCTCTGTTATGTTAACATTGGTGGAATGATAATTAGTTGATTATTTTGGGTGTGTTTCCGAAGATTATTTCTGTTTTTAGAGCCTGAGGATTCTTGTGACTTTACTCATCTTGATGTTGAAATAGAAATTCAAGAAACACCACTTATAGGTATATATTGATTGTTGGGATAAAAGTTCGATGGATTTGCCTTCTTGGTGATGCCTGATCTTATCCATGCACATGATGGTCATGGGGTGTGTTACATGTGTAGGTTGTGTGATCATACAAGGCTCATCTGGCACCATTTTTTTATTTTTTATTTTTTTGTTACAAGTGAGACATTAAATTTTTTGAAAATTTTTTAGAATGTAATTTGTTAAAAAGATAGGAATTATTTGCGACATCAATTTTCTAAAAATTTTAATGAAATTTATTGAATTAAGAATTAGAATGTATTTTATTTTTAGAAAAATCAAACTATGCCTACCTTTGAAACTTAAGGGTCCGTTTGATATTGTTTATAATTAGATTGGTTTATAATATATTTTGAAATTTAAATTTTGAAGACATGTGACTTAATTTGATTGGTTAAATTTTGAAAAGTTGTTATTTGATGTGTTTAGGAGGTGATGTGTAAATGAGAGAATTTGACAAGTGTCTCAAGAATTTAAAATTCAAAATGTGTTATAAATCATTTAGTTTATAATCAATGTCAAACGGACGCTAAATTTGCCTGTAATCATCAAAGGGCAAAAAATAAAAAATAAAAAATAAAATTCCGAAAAGTTGGTAAGAAAATGGGGCACAATTTCGTATTATAGTATAGAGCAACTAAATTCTCAGGGTCAGCCATATCCATGTAGGTAATGAATATTGTTCATCGCTTATGTATAGAAATGTTTGATAGTTTGAATGAGGGTATTTATACCATGTTAGATCGGGCTCTATATATAGAACCTGATTGCGAATAAAAAAAGTCACGTCACAAATACAAATCAGCATTTAAATGAGGCATGAAAAAACTAAAATAGACCTAAACGACAGACTGTAGAAATAGGAGATGAAGTGGTATGCCGTAACAAATCTACTTAAGACATATTCGCAATCGTCTTGTTAATTAAATTACAATTTGAAACACCATCCAATTATATAAAAAAGTCAATATTCTTGCAAAGCTCCCTTGTGGGAAAACATATAAAGTCATTTAAACTATAATGGACCACAACATGGGCCTAAAATTGGAGACTTTTTCAATTCACACACAGATAAATTGCACATACTCAACACTCAATTTATACAACAAATAGCGGTGGTACCCAGTGAATGAGGTGGTGGAACGGGGGATATGTGACAGTGAGGAAAACAATATGCTGATTTTTTATTACCACATCATGCGTCTAGTATTGTATTAAGAAATTTTCATAAGAAACAAATATATCATCTACAGCCATCTAAGGCCTGTCGTGTTAAACACTATTGAAACATTTATACAAAGGGAAACAACCAGAACTAAGAACAAAGTATGCGAGTTCAAGAAGTGATAATAATAGAATTATTTCTGAATTCGTTGGAAGTGATAACAAATACTTTGAAAAATGTCTGATAGCAATCAGCTTGCTTCATTGAAACCACTTGAAATTTTACACCGCTGTAATATTTTCGGCTTCCCAAGAATTTCTAGTCCATGTGCAAAAAATGGTTCATCACAAAAAAAAAAAAAAAGACTTTTATTCTGCAAATGTTCTCTAAAATTTGTTTTAAAAAAAAAGAAGAAAATAAAAATAAAATTTGAGCATAGTAGTTCTCATGAAATTCTAAAAAACCAATGATAGTTTCTGTTAAAGAATTAATATAGTTATAAATTATAACAAACCACTAGTAGTTTCTTGATAACACCACTAGTAGTTTCTTGAATTTAATAACTTTATTGGTTCCTGTATTGATTTTGTAGAATAACTCAATTCTCTCCCTCACATACACATAAAAAAGTCCAATTCCTTTTGCCTCTTTCTTTCATTATTTTTCTCGCACCCATACTCCCCTTATGACCTACAGTCTAATTAGGCACCCTTCTCCCAAAAAGATGGTCTTATTTCTTTCTCTATATAGATTAAGAAAAATTCATTTAATTTAATAGTATTGAAAAAATAATATTTAATATCATTCCCTATTATACCATTTCATTTATTAATTATTTCATCTTAATAATGATATTTTTTTAATAAATATGCACATTAAATAGGGGTATATATGAAAATTAATATTTCAATTATTTTTTAAAAATAAACTGGACTATATTTTGGGGTGGACGAAAAAAAATATGAACTATCTTTTTTAGACGATAATAGTAGATCAGTTGAGTCCATTATCTTGATTGAGAAATCAAACACCTAAGCAATTTTCATACTCGTTACACTTGGTGGAGATTTAGGCATTTAGCCATAAAAACAAATACTTTTTTTTGCAAAACAGATTATGCCACATCGTAAATTTAGCGAGTATTAGTGATCTAGAGACAGAAATATTCATTCAGTGGTTCCATAGATCCTTAATTCATTTCAAATGGGCTCTGCTGCAAATCCTCAGTCAGCAGTTCACAACGTCTTCGTCTACGGCAGCCTCCTGGCTGATGATGTCGTTCGAGCCCTCTTGAATCGCGTCCCTCCTTCTTCCCCTGCCACCCTCCCCAACTAGTCAGTACCGCTGTCAATTTGACTGTTCATTTAAAATTACTGACAATTGGAATTTCAAAACCCCCTATTTGTTAGTCTTTGATTTAATTCTTTTTTTTCTTTTGGTGTTTTCTTTTGTTTTGTAGCCATAGATTCAGCATCAGAGGACGAGTTTATCCTGCAATTTTACCTGTTGAAAGTAAAAAAGTTACCGGGAAGGTTTGTTATACGTCACACAAGCTTTTCTGTATTTCATCCTGCTTTGAGAATTGTGTACATGTACATTTTTCCCCAAATGTGTGCACGGTAATATATATTGAATAAGCTTGCTTAAAAAATAAAATAAAATGAAAAACCTTAAGTTACAGAAATCATCATGAGTATTGCTCGCATGTCAGGCATTAAAATGAATGCAATGTGATTCGCACATGAGACGCCATGTTAAAGGCTAATGAGAATAAATAAATTTGTGTCATCTTTATGGGCTGAAGCTTTTAAACGACGTGGCTTATCAATAGCCGCTTAGCTTGTTAGAATTGCAATACATGTCTGTCTGTTTTCTGTGTGGTTGTATGTGCCCTGCTGTGAGTAGTAACATGTAATTGAAAATATTCATTATGTCAAACTTCAATGTCGAGATCCTTTAGATCATTGGTAAATGGAAATTACAGTCCAAAAAATGTGACATTTCAACAAAAATCTTATAGGGTTGAGAATTCCTTCTTTCTGGTTCTTATCGTGGTTTTTAATCATTAATTTGTTATGATTTTATTGCAGGTGCTCTTAGGCATCACTCCTTCTGAACTGCATATTCTGGATGAATTTGAAGATGTTGAGTATGAAAGGAGGACAGTCGATGTGTTTTTAACGGTCTGTTGGTTCGCCTCTTCGTTATTTTCCCATGCGCATGAGTCCCTATTCTTAAGTGTTTGTGGTAAAAAATGAGCAGTTGTAGCTAGTGCTCATCTTTTGAAGCTGTACCAAGAATCTGTTAGTAAACTTAGCAGACGTCTTGAATTTTGCAGGATACTTCTGAGAAATTGCAGGCCTACACATATGTTTGGGAAAACAAGACTGATCCAAACTTATATGGCGAGTGGGATTTTGAGGTAAGTTCTTTTCATTTTCTTAGAACCCAGGTGCATCATGTTAAATTCGAAAGTTCAAAGTTTATTTAAGAACTTGAAAACATCTTATGATTATCTCCTCACTCATTTTTTCATCTTGACAAAAAATATATGACAATAAAATAATCCTTTTCCCAATAGGCCAGTATGCATAAGCAACACAAATTGGGAAAATCTTGAAAGAAGTGAAGCATCACCATAAATATCTACTAGGTGGAAGGATGCCAGTGGCTCATATGCATGAGATTTACTTTACAATTGGATCTATGTCCATCAACCCCTATTGTGTAACTGAATGTGGTAAGTTGAGGAAATAAGTCATTGAGGATATATGTGATCTGTCATCATAGTAGATTCCGCAAGTCAAAGTGAGGAGCTTCCTTTTTCAAAATGGTGACATGTTTAATTTATTTAAGGAGAAATTGCTAGATTGCTACATCTACTTTGAAGTATAAAGTAGCCATAATGAGCCAAGTTAGTTCTAGTATGCCTTACTTTTGGAGTATTCTACTAAAATCTGATAAAAGAGGGAGCCTCTTAATTCTTATTATTTTTACCATATAGTCTCATGTTATTTTGTTATGCAATTTCTGAAGTGAAGTTAGTTTGGACGGTTCAAGTCATGCAAAACCCACAATCAAAAGGCTATTAAATTGTTCTTGTTGTTCAGTCTTGCACATGATAGGATTTTTAGTTCTTAGTTAACAATAGGCACTTCAACTTTCTGATGGACATGAGTTCTATTTCATCCTCTTGGTGTGCCAGTTCTTCAAATTCTGCCTTTGATTCAAACAATCATACTCTACAATGTCAATCATGGTATTAGTCTCAGTTGCATAGGCCTAGCTGAAGGAACAGTTGTATGTAACAGCAGAGAACTAGTGTGCTTAGTAGGCACACTTTAAACCACTGAGGATTATGTATTTGAGGCTCACTACACCGGTGAAATGCATAACTCTTAGGTGCTAGCTAGTATTACTTTGCAATAAGAATAGCGATGGATTTGTTGAGCAATGCTGTAGATGGGGTCTCCTTGCTTGTAAGAACAGTTATCTCTTCATGATCTTGGAGTGCATATGAGAATTTCAAGAGAGAGGCTGATATCCATTTGTTATGATGTTATCATTATTTAATAGTTTGCCTTTTGGACTTGCTTTGTATCTGTCTTCAAAGATGATCTGGTTCTCCCTTATGAAATGCAAAAATTGCAGGCGTGTCATGAAGGAAAAATTGCTTATCTTCGAAAGAGGATGAATCCTGGCTTTATTTACCACTTGATAAGAGAGCTACCTGCATAAAGCAGTTATGTAACCAAGTGTCAAACAACAGCTCTTGTCCTCCAAGTAACGGATACATGGAATACTAATTATAGAAATGGCGATATGAAGATCTAGTTAAAATATTAAAAACTACATCGTAGATTTATCAAAACAGATGTTTCGTAGAAATGCATCAATTCATATATTATCACAACGGTGCTTCAGAGATTTATTTCATCAAATTGATTCCCATATCAAATTGTCTTTGTATTTGGTAAAAAATCCTAGGTTTATCCTTTGCATGCAGAAGTACTCGTTACTCACCAGTAGCATGTGAACTAAATAACTGATCAGAATGGTCTACATCTTCTTTACTAAAAATTTCCTTCAAAATTGCTATCTTCTCATTTCTCCCCTAACCTTCTGTTATATGATTTAATTGTATAGATATGGAAACAATTGCACAAGGAGGATTTCTTGAAGATGACAATTGGTTTTGCGGAAGAAATGGAGCTTCCTGATCCCAAAAGGAGAGTTGAGACCTATGAATCCTTCTATCCAAACGCAGATGATAGTCCTTCCAACCCATAGAGGTATTGTTTCAATTTATTCTACACAGAAACGTTTCTTAATTAACACGCCTACCAACAAGGCATGCCCTGTCCGTGGTTGTCTAAAAAACATAGTTCAGCAGCAAATCTTTTCTAGTTTTCTGTAAGCAATGCTGGGAGATCACAAATATTTGCACTTTGCAGCAATCAGTATTACTTTATGATTTATTTTCGGCTGCAAAATATTGATTCTGCCTTGTGTAAAGATTTTAAGTTTTTTATTGAAATATGGTTTAAACTTTTATTCGTTTTCCTTAGTCTAATTTAATGAAAGAGAGACAAAACAAAAAGAACATGGTTAGGTCTTGGCTTCAATATTGGGTACAAGTTTTAAGGCTACATTGCATTGAGACCTGCTGCTTGTTAGACGAAATATAGGGTGTAAAATACAGGTAGGGTGGATTTCAGGCTATTTTAGTCTAATTTAATGAAAGAGAGACAAAACAAAAAGAACATGGTTAGGTCTTGGCTTCAATATTGGGTACAAGTTTTAAGGCTACATTGCATTGAGACCTGCTGCTTGTTAGACGAAATATAGGGTGTAAAATACAGGTAGGGTGGATTTCAGGCTATTTTAGTCTAATTTAATGAAAGAGAGACAAAACAAAAAGAACATGGTTAGGTCTTGGCTTCAATATTGGGTACAAGTTTTAAGGCTACATTGCATTGAGACCTGCTGCTTGTTAGACGAAATATAGGGTGTAAAATACAGGTAGGGTGGATTTCAGGCTATTTTAGTCTAATTTAATGAAAGAGAGACAAAACAAAAAGAACATGGTTAGGTCTTGGCTTCAATATTGGGTACAAGTTTTAAGGCTACATTGCATTGAGACCTGCTGCTTGTTAGACGAAATATAGGGTGTAAAATACAGGTAGGGTGGATTTCAGGCTATTTTAGTCTAATTTAATGAAAGAGAGACAAAACAAAAAGAACATGGTTAGGTCTTGGCTTCAATATTGGGTACAAGTTTTAAGGCTACATTGCATTGAGACCTGCTGCTTGTTAGACGAAATATAGGGTGTAAAATACAGATAGGGTGGATTTCAGGCTATCTCAAACCTAAATCTCTATTTTTCCATCCTTTATTCCTTAAAATAGAGATTTGCAATCTCTATTTCTTTTAATCTTATCCAACCCACAAACTCCAAATGTTATATATACATATATATATATTCTATTCTACTTCATTTTCAACCATTTAACACATTCTAAAAACTAAAAAATTATATACTGAACATAATTAATTGAGTAATTGAGCTGATTTTTCGATATTAGTGCGTTCAATCAACAAATGAGAAAAGAAGAATGAGAAGATTTGAATTCTATAAGAGGATAAAAATCCCAAAATAAAGTAGGAGCACTGAAAAGGGCAAAAAATTAAAAAAAAAAAGGGACCAAAATAGGGTGGGCGACCAAGTTGCAATTTATGAAACGGCAATCCAAGAAATTACAGCCATCTCTATTTTTATAGATATGGAGATTTATTGTAACAATCTCTAAAATAAAGATGCATTTGGAGATGGGTTGGCGCATCCACGCACATCTATTTTGGAGATAATAAAGATGGCTTGGGAATACTCTCAAGAGAAGCTGATTCTTTATTTCAAGAGGTAAAAAGTTGAAAATCAAATTGTGGCTCCCTTGGATGATTTGACTCTTTAATGTGTATGCATTGGAAATACTATGGAGTTAGAATCTGGTTCCTTATCTAATCTAACTAGAATAATTATGTAACCAAAACACATCGTCTCCCTCTTATGATTCAACGTCCATATTTGTCACATCATGCATGATTCTCTTCCGTAGTTGAGTGTGTGTGGATATGATGAAATATTTGTGTCCACAAATTATATTCAAGAAAGTCTTTACTTTCGAATGGGATGCCAGTACCTATATCTCTATTACCCTCAACTATCCAACGCAATTGGAAAAATATGCCTTTCATGGAAACAAAATGTCTTTTATGATAAAATTCAAAGTACCCACCAACGAAACTCCTCCCGGTCACCTGTGATGTGGTCAATGCAGGCTAATTTGGGAAATTCATGTTGAATATTACATAGGTACTTATACATGTGAAATGAAAATATATAATCAAAACTGGTCGGCATGGATTAACGTTAAAACACATGGAGTATTACATGGTTGCTTTGAAGCTATATTTCAACCTAAATCTTCATATTGCTTTTGAATGTATCTGACTATATATGTTGGTTAGATTTTCAAGTCTTTGAATTAGCATTTGAAATTGTGCTGTGATGTGGAGAGTATAAATTCATTTGATGTATCTTGAAACCTCGTGTTGGGTGGCTTTGGTTGAAATTCAGACGAGCTGGCATCGGCCCCGCCGACAGGTCGTGGTGCCGTGGGATGGCTAGAGGTGCATCTCAGTGGACACATGACAAATAGCGGCAGATCCAACTTCCCATACTTTATTAGAAATCAAATAATTACGACAAGAAATCTACTTAATTTTGGAGCATTCACGTTGAAGTCATTAATTAGTGGTTAACAAAATCCAAACACATCTTATCATGTCAAAGTTCGGCCGGTCAGTCGATCAAGCTAGTTTGAGTTCTGTGCCATCTTCAGTGAAGCCAAACAAATTAATTTGATTTACAAAAATTATTATGAAAATGTTCTGGCTGAGCTTGCATCTACATACGTCTCTTCCGATCTCATTTGTGATGAGTGTACAATGTATTTTCCCTTGCATATAGCCACTCGCATTTAAGTACTAGAACTACTCAAAATTCTTTTCACTTCTAGTATAGGGTTGACTAACAACCCATTTAACACATCTAATGCGAATGCTCTAACTGTTTTAAGTTAGAGATGATCTCTAGGTCATTTTTATATTGTGTTTATAAAGTAATTCATGAAAAATTTATATCCATACCATCTTAAAATTAGAGTTTATTTTTTGTCTTTCTTTCTAGAAAGAACTTTAATGTTTCAAAGGTAATCTCATCCGTATTTATTATGGACGGTTGCCACTTTGTACGTACCCATCCATCAACTTTAGTAATTAATTAGAGAGGATAGCCTTTTCTTGTGAAACTTTATGCAGTGTTTGCCCAAAAAAAAGGAAAAAGCAGAGTATAAATAAATTGACTAATGCTATATGTCATAACTGGCATGTAACACCGTTCATATATGTTATTAAATAATAAATTAAATCAATTGAGTCAAAACTCAAACATACATGCCTTTAATTTATTATTTCTTTAATTTATTATTTACTGCTACTCATACTGTCATTTATCTTAAGGGAGACTATATTGACACAACCATTTTTTATAATCACATCACATTCCTTACTGCATTACACATCCTTGGGTTTTCTTAATTAGTGTACTTATGCTAATAACTTTTTTCATCATAATTTTTGTTCTTGACCTTCTATTAACTGGAATATCTTATATTTAACAAAGGTTCTCATCCAAAATTTTGTTCAAAAAGTTGCTAAATACTTAAATAAGCAAAGAAAGGACAAATAGTTAAGTGCAAATTAATTATTTTTTTATTGTCTAGGAGTCCACGACAAAAGAAATTAGATGGAAATTAAATAAATAAATTGCAAAAAAGAATGTGATAAAATGTACAGGAGTGTAATTGAATAAATAAGTAAAGTTCATATACTATTTATATAAATAAAATATGGTGTACTTATAAAAAAGTATAGTGTCAATATATTTTCCCTTATCCTAATGCTTATTACTGTTGTTGTTACGTTATTATTATATGTATGGTTAAAAGAGAGGTTTTTGGGTTTGGGAGGGAATAAATTCAAATAAAGGGGTGCCCAAAAGGTCAATTTGATCAGGTATTCACAATAACTCTCCCAAGTTTCTTTGTCTCACTCCACAGCTTTTCACATTTATTATTGCCTTATCTCGTGCCCTACTCTATCCCCTAATTGATTGCAAAAGTCCAACCTAAACTTTATCTTCAAATTATATTATATATATAGATATATAGTTGCATCATGCATGGCACTTGTGTACCATTAACACCCACTCAAATATGTACGTAATTAATTAATTAGAATTGTTGCATCATCATCGATCTGAACATCCATCTCTACAAGATTGATCATAGTATAATACATAACCTTTGAAGTTTGATCATCTAAGGTTCTTTGTTTCTACAAAATTTGGTCGTGCGGGCATCAATTGTTTTTTCACCATAAAATAATTTTCATAACCCTACTTGTTTTACTTTAGCTTGCATGTAATATGAATTTTTTAAAGAAACGAAGCAGGCTATATATGTGTAAAGAAGTCCGTAATTGTAAAAATCTTGAATATAATTATATATCTGTGTAATCCAGATATATCTAGGTATATTTAGAAATGCAGATTCTTTAATAAGAAGCTCGCGTTTCCGTTAAAAACTTCATGTAATATGTATGTATGTATATTAGAGTATCCACATTGGTAGTATTAAACTAGGTTATTAGTAAAATTGTTAGTTAACAACTCAAAAAACTAACTACATTGATAGTATTAAAGATGTTATTAAAAGAATCCTGTTAGGTTAATTGTTAACTTTGTTGTTAACTTTAACAACAATTGTGTTAGAATTTAATATATGAAAAATTCTTTTTTGTTTACTTAATAAAATTTGACCAATAACTTTTGACAATAATGAAATTCACTTCGACTTGAGTGGATTTTATCTAACACATCAAATGTGATATTTTAATAGTTAAATTTAACTTACATATGTGACATTTAACATACATTTTTGCTTATGTAAATAACTAAATTTAATAACACTAATGTGAATGCTCTTAATCAGCCAGTGATCGTTCATTAAACTAATCAAAAGTCAAAATTTGACTTTTACTTATTTTGGAACAACTACTTCTCAATCTTCAATAACTACATAAAGGACCATCAAGTAGCTTCCTACATCAATGAACACAAAAGGTTATAAGCACAAACACATCCAAGTTGCTTGAATGAATGCGGCAGCCTATTTGCATCCCATTACAACTCGCCTAACTACACTTGATTCTAACCCTAGCATTCCATCAAGTTTGTCTTCTCTTTCTTTTCCTTTCTTTATTTTATTTTGTTTTTACTTGTCACGTACACCTCAATCAAATTACAAAGTATTTTTTTAAGGACACGATATTTTACTAATGTACCTCGCGACATCCAACATAAAGAAATAAGATTAACAAAACATAGTCATAGATCCCGCTACATTTCCAAACTCTTTATTATTAATTAGATTCTTTCATCGAAACATTACTGTTTTGATTTGATCAATAATTAATTAGTTGATAAAAAGTACATGCATGTTATATCAATATGAGTGAACATCTTACTTTAAAAAAAAAATAAAAAATGGGTGAACATCATGATCATTACTGGGATATCCAACTTTTACCTTTTGTTCTTGACCTGATAAAACTTCTCTATCACATCCACCTTTCCATTTCAGCCATCCCACACAAAAACGGAAACCACATAAATACAACAAAAGGTAAATCAATCACCCAACCCCAACCCCTCAAATGACCAATCTCCCAACTGATAACTCCTCCTCCTCCTCAGCCACCACTTCCACCAGCCAAAAGCAAAAGCACCGCTCCGGTGATCGGGCGGAGCACCACCACTCTTTGTTGCCTGGTCTCCCAGATCACATAGCCCGCCTTTGCCTTTTTCTTGTTCACCCTTCAGTTCTTTACTCCGTTTGCACTTCTTGGCGCCGCCTTATCTATACTCCATCTTTTCCTCCATTTCTATCCATTTATGCCCTCTTGATCTCCGCGCATGAAAACCAGGGGAACGCCATCGAATTTGCCTCCTTCGATCCCATCTCGAATGCGTGGCGGTTTCTTCCTCCCCCGATGACTGACCCGCCGCTCCGGTTCCTGCTCCGCCACCGTTCATTTATATCCCGTAAACTCCCAGTACAATCTGTTAGTGTGTCCAGGAACTTAGTGCTCCTTGCCGCCACTGGAGATGAATTCCTCCCCGCCCTCTCGAGGCCGATCATCTTCAATCCCTTGTCTCAGGAATGGACCTATGGCCCCCCACTATTCACTCCAAGGCGGTGGTGCGCCGCGGGTGCATCCCGTGGAGTGGTATACGTTGCCAGTGGAATCGGGTCCAACTACAAGACTGAGGTAGCTCGATCCGTTGAAAAATGGGATCTCAAAAGCAGCAGCAACAATTTGAACTACACAAAATCATGGAGTTGTGGAAAAGATTGGAGATGGGAAAGAATGGGAGGGCTTAAACATGGAAAGTTCAGTCGCGACGCCATCGACGCA
>CAVNYN010201746.1:0-48545 GCA_963692815.1 Nyctanthes arbor-tristis
GACACAACTCCTTGCAATTTGCAACCTAAATCATAGTCGGAGCATTTGCTAATCAATTTTTCTATCGCCATAATTAATGTAAAAGCCTGTAAAAATACCTCTTTTATTGATAGGATATTTAAAAAAATAGCTCTTTTATTGACAAACTTTAATAAATCTATAACATTCATCCCCTTTGAACCTCCCATGACACAACTCCTTGCAATTTGCAACCTAAATCATGGTCGAAGCATTTGCTAATCAATTTTTCTACCGCCATAATTAATATAAAAGCTTGTAAAAATACATCTTTTGTTGATAGGATCTTTGAAAAATACCTCCTTTATTATCAATAAAGGAGGTATTTTTCAAAGACCAGCCTATGCCATCTATCAATCAATTAAGCTAATCTGAGTAATGGAGTAGTGGCGTCATTTATAGTTTGTCCATTCTGAGAATTCTTTGCAGCAGTCTAAGACAACGTGCAATATGTCCACCGAGTCATAGATTTATATTATAATTACAAAAAAAATAATAATAAAACAAATTAAGACAACGTCAAACTTGTGTCACATTTCTGCACTGAAAATTTTTTCATTGCGTACAGGCTGTGCTCACGTATCTGATCTTCAAAAGTGCCAATAAGATCTCGCTCATTATTGCATGTTTCCTCCCAACCTATATAAGTCGTGTAAAATATCTGTATCATGTCAAATAGACAAACTATCAATAATAAGTAAATACTTTTGGTTTATTCCTCAATATAAAAACACTTGTAAGGAGGAACTGATGGTGGAAATGGGTGAAATGAAGGAAGGACTAGCATTCAGGATCCACAAAAAAAAAAGTAAAGCCCTAAACTACTAGAAAAGGTGCTAATAGTAACAAAAATTTAGTAACGGAATCAATTTGTTACTATTAGCAACTGAATAGTAACGTGTTAGTAACGGAATATCATTTTGTAATTTTTAAATAAATCATGCACGCATAACGACGGAATTAGTAATGGAATCATTTCTGTTAACATTTATGTTGCTACTTTTTCATTATCAATCTATTACTGAATAGTAACAGAAACTATTTGTCACTATTAGCAACGGATTACCAACAACTTAATAACGAATATTTTGTTTCATATTTTTTTAAATGTATATTTAAAGTTACTAACGAAATCAGGAATGAAACTAGGTCAATTGGTAATAATCTGTTTCTAATTGGTTACTATTTGTAATGATAATTGACCGTTGCTATTTGTAACGGACCTTTTTGTTGCTAATTTCTTAAAAAACCAAAAACATTATAATTGTTTCACTTAAAGTTTTCAAAAAATTTCTAAAATTTTTGTTAAAAGATTTTCAAAAAGTTTAATTAATAAAAAAAGTCCTAGTGTTTGAAAAAGAAAATTCGATATTTTTAAATTGGCAAAATTACTAAAACATACTTTATATAAATTATAGAGCAATATATTAACAAAGATATACAATAGCCTAGCGGTTGAGACTTTACTCCCCAACCGCCAAGGCCCGAGTTTGAATCTCCACATGAGCCTTAGGGGAAATTTATTCTCAAGGTTGGTGGGTTGGGTTGGCGGGTCAAGTTGTGCTATCTTGGGTCGGGTCGGGTTGGGTTAAACATACATATATATTTTTAAATTTTAGTCCACGATTAGTTGCCGAATTAGCAATAAAACTTTGTTATTAATTAGTAGCTTTTTATCTATTGGTAATTTAGTAATGTCCTAACATGTTGCTAATTAGCATCAGAAAATTTTTACGTTACTAATTAGTAATAGAAAGTTACGTTGCTAATTAGTAATGAAATTTTTATTCTGTTTCCAAATTTGCCACTATGGAATTAGTGAGGGTTTTAGTATCAAAACTATTCCCTTACAAATAGGAGTTAGACACGGAATTGATCCGTTTAGCAACAGAAATTTCCGTGGCCAATCGAGCCTTTTCTAGTCGTGTAAAATTGAATAAAAGCCCAAGACTATAAACATAATAACACCATGTCTTGACCCCAACCTTAGAACTAAGATGAAAATATAAAATTTTTCGAGGAAACCTAGAAATTTGGATAATACTATGAAAAAATCAATGAAAATGATCCAGTTGCAAAAAAACCTAGAAAAATTTAAAAAAAAAGAAAAAAACTAAACAAATAAAACAAAACAAATTAAGACAACGTCAAATTAGTGTCACCTTTCTATACCAATCTACGAAAAAAGAAATAAAGCCTTAAAATTGAATCAAAGCCCAAATGCCCAAAAGTAGAATATGACGAATTAAGTTATGGTGCCATACATTTTTTAGGCGAGAATAATTTTGTCAATTGTGCTAGACAATTGAATAATTCTGCCAGATAAACTGTTGATTAATATATATATATATATATGTATATATATAGGGATTGTAAAATGACCATAAAGTTTTATATATTACTTAATATTAGCAAGAAATGACACACATAACAATAAAAAAAAAAAAAGGTAAAATTTGAAAACGAGTAGAAATAAAAAAATCAATGTACTAGATAAGCTACCTAATTAATATATAGTCCAATATGAAAAATGGTGAGTTAAATACACATTTGGTCACTCAACTTACCTTTTTATTTCTAAATGATGATCACTGATCTTTAACTTATTTTCTATTATTTACTGAATTTATAAATGTGTTACATCCATCACTGAACTTATAAAAGTATTTCCCACCCGATCTTCATGACTGAAGGCACTTATACATTGGGGGAAAGCCACATTTCTCTTTCATGCTAACAAAACCCCACCCCAATTCCACGGGTACGGACCGGAAAGAAAGAAACATAGGCCAAAATGGAAAACCCAAAATTGTCATTTTGACTTTATATTATACCCTATAAGATAAGAGTTAAAAAAGAAAAAACTTCCACAATAGAAAACATTAAACGGAGAGTTACTTGGAAGGCAAATTAGGGAAACAGAATCTTACTTTGTTAGGAGCCAGCAATCTGAAAGAGGGTGAGCAAATTTTCGCTTGAGCTTAATGAGCAAAGTTGTTGCAGAAACCTTGAGTTTTTGCCAAGAATATTAATACCTAGCTCCTAATGCTGATGTTTGATGATCATGTTATTAGTTAACTCATTTTCATTGTTAATCTCTAGAGACAATGAATGGTATAGGTTGTTCTAATTAGAATAAACCTTTGCATGCCTTGCTCTCTTCTTATGTACTTTACATGATTTTACAGCATAAAGTCATGATTCATGGCATGGCATGTTAATTAAATGATAATAATTATTTATTAGTTATTAAGCTAAGTGGTGAATCTTGTTTCAAAAAATTGAATGGTGAATCTCATCCATTTTCATGCTGTACCATTTGATTCAGAGTGGAAGAGAATAAGAAAAAATTAAAAAATCTAAGATACTACACAAGTTACCGCAATAAAAAAAATGTTGAAAAGACCATATTAACAATTTTTTTTTGCCGGAAAATTGCAGTACAAAAGTACTACAGACTTTAATTCATTTTATTAATATATAGATAGATATAGATTCCGTCGACTGTTGTTTTGAGATGGCCATTATCACACAACCCGAACAAATTATTACCCAACCGTAATATACAATCTATTTTTCCCATTTAGTGCAATATTCAACCTAATTAGAAATGACTTTCGGATTTGGTGCATTGTACCAGACAAATTATGATTCACCGTATTGTTTATTTATTTTTATTTTTTTGGTTGCAGACATTCTTGATTCTTTAATTTAGGCAAATTATGCATGCAATAGGAAAAAAACCAAGTTTTTATGGATCATGTTAAACTATGCAGACACTTATTTTATGGGAAAAAAAAACCAATTGCATTTGCAGTAAAATGGACTCTTTACCTGAGTACAAAGAACACAATTCTCAAGCAGCATGATGGTAGATAATGTTAGTAGAAGTGTGTTGTGCTTCTTAAGACTTTTGTATCATGTTCTTGTGAATATTATTAATATAGAAGATTATATACAAGTTGTAACATCCCGCAAAAAGTTAACAAGGGATGATATTTTGACAATGATTGAGAATTACTTGAAAGGTTACACAATCTAACGTCAAGAAGTAGAATGTGATTGTATAACCATATTGAATCATGAAGTTATAAGATTGTCAAGAATTAGAATGTAACAATGCAATTGTATTGCATCAATTGAAAGGATATAAGGTTTATCACTTAAATAACTGCCAATAGTGGGAATGTGACAACGTGATCGAATTGAATTGCCTTCATTGTAAAGTTGCAAGGTTCCTAGGTAAATAAATGTCAAGAATTGGAGCACGATTATTGGAACATAATTGATATTTGGACAATGAATTGGAAATTGAGTGTGGTTATTGACAATGTATTGATAATGATTGTATAACCACATGAGTTTGCTATTGATAATATAAATGTTATTTTGACAATGATCGAATAACCATTTGAAATATCACAAGAATTCAAAAAATTATGACTCAAGGAAGCCTAGAAGTAAAGAATATAGTTATTAGCTAATATTTTGGAAGTTGATAACCTAATTGTAAAACCCTATTAAGTGAAAGGGCTCAAGTAATGAGAATCAAAACATTATGACATAATCATAAGGCAACCCAAAGTATAAGGACTGCTCGAGCAATTTTCCGCCAAGTGTGCGGGGCTACATTGCGCCACGTGTCATAGTTTGATTGGCAGAACTCAAAGTTTATTAAAAACAACTTAATTCTAACTATTATATAAAGGGCTTAAAGGTCCTCAAACTTCCCAAACCTCCCAAACCATTAAATTTCTCCCCGAAACCCCAAAATTCGTCCAAAGCTGTTCGAGGGAAGAAATCAACCCTAAAAACCTATCAAATACCTAGTTTTACACTTGAAAAAGAGTGCTTCTCATATATAGATAGGTCCTAACTCGAAAACTTAGCTTTAATTGAGGAATATCAAGGCTTTAATAACACTTTCCACTTGAAATTATTCAAAGAATATTTGAAGTGCGTAACTAATACTTTGATTCACTTTCTACATTCATGAAGCTCTGATAAGATAAGCATGTATTTTGATTAATGATTTCCATGAAATGAACATGGATTTTGATGCATTGAAAAGAAAGATTGATTTGTTGCATGTGAATCACGAGTGGCTCTACCCCTTTTTGTATTGAATTGCTTTGAATTGTTTCTTATACTATGACCTATTCAATGATCCTAGGATAGGGAAGATTACTGTGGTGTTTACTTTGAATTGGAATTCCGGTAGGGGTCAATCGGGGTTCATTGTGAATCCACTTAATTGTACATGACCATGATTGAATTGATATGATTCTTGCGCACACCACAGGTAGTAGTTTGACTAATGATGGGCCCATTTGTCCATTGAAAAGCTTTGTATATTGAATGATTTTCTTGAAAATAAATCTTTTAAATAAAAGGTGAATCAAAAGGTTTTGTTACTCACTAAGTACTTTGTACTCATTGCCTCATTTCTACAATTTTATAGATGATTGAAGATATGACATTTGAAAAGCAAGGCAAGCCATGTGTTGGAGCATGCTCGTGAAGGATAGTTTTGCATACAGTGACAACATGTCTTTGAAAATACTATGAATTTAATACATTTTGTATTAACAAATATGTCCACCTCTCTATAAATGTATTTCTAATTTTATATAACATTGACAACTTATCTTCTAGTCTAATAGTTTTCCAATACTTTGCCTTGAAAAGATTAATTTTGCTCGTTTTGACAATCAATGAAAAATACCTATTAATATAATTTGATGAGTTCTTTGCGTTTTATTGACCAACCGAGTTGCAATAATTCTTTAAAATATAACAACTTGTTAGTTTAAACAATTAGCTTTATCAAGCCAAAAGCTATTGGTTTGTTTTGTACGTCTTGTCCCCGCTATTTGTATTAAAACTTCCGCTATGAAATTTGTCAATCAATATAAGGTATTTGAAAATATTGTAAAATTAGCGGGGGCATGACACAAGTGATTTTATGATTCTCTTCAATCTACGTCATACTTCTTTGAGAAATGTAGTTGAGAGAATATTTGATATATTCAAATCACGATTTGCAATTTTTAAGTCGGCACCTCTGTTCCCATTCAAAACGCAAGCAGAGTTAGTATTGGCTTGTGCAGGATTGCATAAATTTCCTCGTAAAGAGTGTCGTTCTGATGAATTTCCTATGAACCAGATGACGAAGATTCATCTCAACTATCTTTATTAACATAAATTGAAGATGAAGACATTCTCCAAACTCAAAAAGAACAAAGAGAAAATGCAAATGAATGGAGAAATAAAATAGCTCAGAAAATATGGAGAGATGCCTTAAATGAAGAGAATAGAGATTGATTTAAAAGACCATGATTTTCCTTTTGTAAATTTAACAAACTTTTGGTCATTTCAAATTATATTTTTGTAAGATAAGTTTAGGGAACTATTTTTTTTTTGGTTAATGACTTTGTTTGAATATTTACATTTCTTTTCATTTTTTGATGACCATGAAGTTATGATAGCTCCATTAAAATCCATTAATTATATGTTTGAGGACATCCAATAAATTCCACTAAAATGTATTAAAATCCACACAATTCCATGTTATAGAATTCCAGAGAATTCCATTATAATCTAATGAAATATGTGGAATTATGTTAAATCCTTAGAATCCATAAATTTTAAAAAATCTTCAAATTCCATGTTGGGGACACCCCCCTTAAAATGTTTGTGCAATCCCTAAACTTTCAACCGCTCAAGTTAGTCTATGACTATCTAGAAGTTATTAGAGGGATCCAAATTGGGTTTATATAATTATGCTCTCAACTATCCGATTTAATTTAATTATTAAAAATCGTTCATTCAACTAAAAACAAATTATTACGACTCCTAATTATATAAATAATTCCATGAGCTAATAATTAAATTATCCCATAATTGATTATCTTTTTAAATTTTTAAGGTAATAGTCTGGCCCCTTCTTACGATCTGATAATTAATTAGACATGCACCTGACTTTATCACTTAATTAATTATTCACATTACTTAATTCCAATCATTATTACTATGATTTATACTTGGCATGGTTCGTTAAATACTAACGTCAGATTCTCGAAATCATACTTACAAGAAATTAATTAAGCAGATCGTTTAATTATTTATTCAAGAGCAACGGATTCATCTCGTAGTACACATTTTACTAATTCACTTTCCTTCAATTCTCAACAAGCATGCAAGGCATGTTGACTAGTGCAGAACAGCTACTTGCCATATCCGGCGATGCGTGTGAGCACTTGTTAGGGGCTTTCCAGTGACAATGAGAATGGTGGTGTTTCTAGACCCTATTTTAGACATTCTGGTGGTGTTGGTTACTATTCTCGACAAGGCAGCAGTGACGGTGAGTTGTTAGACTTAAGATTTTGACAATATGGCAATGCTTCACCAGCGATGATGGTTGTGGTTGAAATTGGGATCTTTTGTAATTTTTTTAGGTGGTAAATCTTGATAAAGAAGAGTACTAAGTATATGGCCTTTTTGGAGCATTCATGGGTCAAGCATAGGGATATTTTAAAGCATTCATCTTAAAAATATTGATACGTGCAAAAATTTTGGTCAAACTTACATTTTTCAGAGAATCCACATTAGTGTTATTAAATTTAACTATCCACACAAGCAATAAAGTAGCGCTTTAAAAATTATTAAGTACCATGTAAGCATGTTAAATTTAACTATTGATTTTTAATACATTGGTGGTGTTAAATTTAACCATTACAATCTAACTTTAAGTCAAAAGTGAGTCATAGCTAAACTAATTCAACCTATAACCAATATAAAAAATAAAGAAAATAAAGATGACTGGCTACATGGATGGTTAAAATTGTTGTTAACTTTAATAAAAAAATTAACAAGTTGTTAAAAAGATTTCTTTAACAATCACATTAACACCATCAACGTAGTTACATTTTTGAGTTTCTAACTAACACCTTCATTAATAGCTTGGTTTAGCACTACCAATGTGGATGCTATCATATTACCTATTTATTTTCTAATATTACTGTCATTTTTTTTCTAATTTTATTTGGACAAAAAAGTGGATAAAAAATTTGATAAAATAGACAAATAATCCACATGATTATCATTGATTTAAAAATAATTTGATAAGCTGAAAATCAAGATCCTGTCATGTGTCAATTTTGCAAAACTTTTTGTAAGCCTTTTCGTCCAAATAGCACAACTCAAAAGGTTAAAACACTAATTTTGATTAAGTATCAGACATCTAGTATTACTGTATTAGCATGGTACCAGACAAATATATAGTGCGGCATAACACCAGCCACTAATCTGATTTTTGAGAGTAATGAGTACTCATGTTAATAGATAATGTTATACTGATACATTACTATTTGGTGTCGTCACGGTACAAACGTATGGGGTCTAGTTAAGTGTAAGCTAAATATGTATGAAATCCGTAAGTGCACGAGTCGAATAAGTAATAGAGTGGATTTTGAGTCCGAGTTGTCGTCCCACGAGGAAAGATTTAAGTATCGAAAACCCAACTCACGCTCTAGTTGAAACGATCGAACGTTTGAGTGGATTTAGATGCAAATAAATAAAAGTAAAAACTAGTAAAGTAAGCAATTAAGAATGAATACAATGATTTTTGGAAGTTTTTCTCCATGATTTTTAAGAACGTGGGACTCACAATTTTACCACCATTGATTCCCGTAACTATCCACTCATGATAAACAGAAAACCAATTTTAGTTAATGATCGAATTTTAAGTAATTAATTAACTACCCTTATCGAGGCCAATTAATTTTATTTAATTAGGCCCTCTTATCTATCTTTAAGTGAACGCGTTCTTTGCCCTCTCAAGTGCATTAATAACAAGAAACTCATGCAAATACCCCCGAAGTTCTATTCACATTATCGCACTAACCATAAGCAAATCTCTTTGTCTTGTCTAAATTAATGCCCTTTATCGCCTATTCTAATTCATGTATTCCTCTCTCGAGTTCAAGATAAAACAATAAACCTCCACCAACCGAACTCTAATAGGTGAAAATGACACAAAACAACAATAAAGATTAACTAGAAATCAATTCCTAAGTGTTGAATCAACGAACATGCAACTATGGTTCACAATGGGGCTACATCGTTCGTTCCAAGAAAAGAAGTTTAGCTACTCGTGGAATTGATAAAATTAAGCATACAAGAGTAAGAATACATAACCCGGTTCTGATGAATAAGGCTAGAGAAAAAGATTATTGCACCAATATTCTTCAATCTTGAATTTTTCCTAAAAAATCGAACCAAAACTAGGCTCAACCTATTTACAAGAGCATTACAAGTCCTAAAAAGAGGTTAAACCTCATGTAGAAAGCCTACCAAAACATGCATTTTATTAAAATAAGGAATATAGAAAACTTTTAACTAACCTAATGTGTAGCCGCAAAAGTTTGTGCTTGCAACTGCATAGTGTAAAATGTTTGAGCCCTTGTTTGAACCATGCGCCCACGATATCCTTGCCCTGTGCCTACATCGTTAAGTGATGTTGCGGCCGCAAGCCTTGTGCTCTGCAACTGCATGGTTATCTTCCAATAGTTCTGTCCTCTAAACCACATACCTTGCGGCCACAAACCACGTACCTTGCGGATGGATGGTTGTTTTCCAGAAATTTTGCTTTCTGAAGTTGTTCTCTTGCAATTGCAACAAGCAGGGCTTGTGGCCGCATAGTTGTCCACACTTTTTTTTGCCTTCATTTTAGTCCTCCCACTTCTTCCTTTATCTCTTTAGGTCCTAGTTTTTCCAAATACTTGCAACATCGGTCCAAATTCCTCATAAATCTTGTAAACTTAGCCCGAATTCCACCAAAACTATTCTTTTATACTCTCCCTTAAATTGTAACCTAAAAAATGATGAACAAACAAGTAAACACACACTTTTGACTAGAAATTAATACATTTAAACACAATTTAGAGTATTTAATTAATGTAAATCCTATACCTATCATTAAGACATTCTTAACAATTTTCATTTAAGAGCGCATGCTGATAATGATATTTGTCGATGTCAAATTTTAGTTTTGACCCAACAAATGAATTTGTTTACGCAAGAAACTTGTGTTTGGATTAATTTGAACAACAAATGAGAAAGTTTTGGTAAGTTTGGTGAATTTATGGAGAAATAAATGTGTAGAAGACAAAAATTTGTTGAAAGTGAGGAGGATCCGTGTCTCTTGTGGATCTCCTTCTATTTATAGTATATGAATTAGCAAATAATGATTACAAGCATTTAATGTCTAACCAATGAGAAGCCTTACAAGTGCAAGTTGCTGTATGTGCCAACTTTGTTGACTAATGGTTAGCTAAGTGATGTCATACAAAGGACAAAGGCCATCTTTGCATTAAATGCTAATCGATCTCCTTCCTTAAGAGATAAGGCTATGCAAGTTGGCTAAGAAGTTGCATTACAGCTAGCAAGTGTAAGGAAATGTGCAAGGGTGTCGAATCCTACAGACCATCGACCTCATAAGCTAGCTTGTGGGGCGCTACAAATACGAAGTAGGTTGCGAGTTGATCTCAGGAACTGACCTGATGAGCTGACTATTGACCTCATAGATAGAGGCCTACTGCTTTTGAGCTCATGAAGTTCCGGGGATAGTTGGTCATGGCCACGCTATTGGGTCACCAGCTTACGGCCTCATGGGTCAACGTCTTGTTGACCTTGACTTTATACTTGGGTATAAACAAATACCCCCTTAAGGGAGCTGCTTTGAGCTTTGAAGAGAAGGACTTTTGAAGTCCTCTCCTTGTGAGCTTGTTGTGTAATCTTCTGTCAATTATTTGAATTTTGAATTTCAAAAATCCTTCAAACTTGCATGTGGCATGTGTCCTATTCTCTTTGGTTAGAAGACCTCGGGAAGGAGGATTATGATTGACATCTGCTTCCCTTACCAATGCAGATTCCTACTTTCTATATAATCAACTTTTTATCCCTATGGATTTCACTATGCTAATGCATGCTAAAAGGGTCTCATATTCTGCCTTATTGTTAGTTGCTGGGAATCTAAACCTGATTGCTTAGTAATAATATTCACCTGATGGGCTTATAAGGACAATTCCTGCTCTCAAAGCATGCCCAGTTGAGGACCAATCCACAAATGATTTCTAGGCTGGAATCTCCTCTGCTCTCCGATAGGAAGGTGATGGTGTGAGCTCCACTATGAAATCAGCCAGAGCTTGTCCCTTAATAGCTATCTTCAGTTTATAGCGGAGATCATATTGGCTGAGTCTACTGGCCACTTGACCAGGCGACCAGACAGGTCTGGCTTATATAGTACCTATCCCAGCGGTGCATTGATCAAGACCTCAATGATGTGTGCGATGAAATATGGACCAAGCTGTTTAGATACAATCACAAGGGCATAGGCGAGCTTCTTCAATAGGTGGATAACTAAGTTCTGTATCATGTAGCATGTGGCTAACATAATAAATAGGGAGCTAGGCAGCTCTTTTTATTCTAACCAAAACCGTACTGGCAGATGATTCAGAAACGGCTAAGTACAAGGATAGAGCCTCTCCGTGCTTTGGTTTGGATTATAGCGTGGTAGATGAGAAGTGCTTTTTTAGCTCCTCAAATGCTACTTAGCAGTCATTTGTCCACTCAAACTCCTTTGACTTCTTGATAGCTTCAAAGAAGTGCTTGCATTTTCGGTTGACCGTGAGATGAAGCAATTGAGCGCTGCAGCTCTCCCTGTGAGCTATTGTACCTCCTTGACTGATATTAAAGGCTCCATTTCTAGCACAGCTTCACTTTTCTCTAGATTGACCTCAATGCCTAGTTGATTTATTATGAACCGTAGGAATTTTCCAGAGACGACACCAAAGGAGCACTTCTTTGGATTGAGTTTCATCTTATAGTTTCTAAAGACTTAAAACATTTTGGCAAGGTCTTGGATATGATACCTAGCTTGCAGGCTCTTGAATTAGCATGTTGTCAACATAAACCTCCATGGTTTTCCCGACCTGATCCTTAAACATTGTGTTTACAAGGTGCTCGTAGGTACTCTATAATTTTTTAGCCCAAACAGCATCATTCTATAGCAATATAACCCCATGTCGGTTATGAAAGAGGTGTTCTCCTCATCGGCCAGGAATATGGGTACTTGATGATAGCCTGAGTAGGCATCTATGAAACTCAAGAGTTCATGAGCTGCTATTGTATCTACTAGCTGATCAATTCTAGACAACATGAAGCTATCCTTTGGGCATATTTTGATTAAGTTAGTGAAATCGATGCATATCCGCCAAGAACTATTACTTTTCTTGATAAGAACGGGCTTGGCCACCCACTGTGGATATAGAACTTCCCGTATGAACTTGTTTCCTAAAACCTTGTGCACCTCTTAGGCTAAAGCCTCATATCTTTTCTTCAAGATTAAAGGGACATCTTTTTCGCTTAACGAGCTTGGCATTGAGATCTATGCTGAACCGGTGGCACACACGTTTTGGATTGATCCCCTTCATATCTTCATGTGTCAAAGAAAAGACGTCATGGTTTTTCTTGAGAAAGTGAATGAGCTGCGGCCTTATTAGTTCCTTAAGCTTCGTTCCGATCCGGAGCTCAATGTCATGTCTGGCTTCGTCAACCTTAATAATCTGGATACCCTAGCCAGGACTTGCGGTTGTTGCGGCTTTGTCTGACCTGGGGTAAAGACCTCTTGTTGAGGTATGACCGCAATCACATAGTCAAGATTTATTCCCTAGCAGCCTGTTGATCTCCTCGTACGGTCAATGTCCCATGCTTGGTTAGGAACTTCATCACATAGTGGAATACAGAGGTTGTAGCTTTAAGCTTATAGAGAATGGGTCTTCCCAAGATAGCGTCGTGATTTGATGGAACATCAACCACCACAAAGTCAGCCATGATCCTCCTTTGACAAGGATTTTCCTCCCAACTCTATAAGTAAGGTAATATAACCTTTTGGCTTCATGAAGTCTTCGGTAAAGCCTTGAAGCCTAGTTCCATATGGCCTCAAGTTTTTGAGGTCCATGTTCATTTACTTGAAAGTTTTTGAGTACAAGATGTTGACAAAGCTGCCATTGTCTACCAGAGTCTTGTGGACTTTGATTCCAAAAATTGGCATGGTTATGAAAAGAGCATCACTGTGGGGGTGGAAGGAATCATATATGTCCTCATCACAGAATGTGAAAGAGCCTATTTGAGTCGTAGGAGTCCGAATGGTGAATAGTTAGTAGCAATTATGGGCTTCTCTCAGGAGACCTTGCCACCGTCACTTAAAACCATCCATGCTCTAATTTCTGCTAATTAAAATGCGGATCTCAATTGGAGATCGATTCTGAGGAGCTCAGGTGTTGAGGTCTGCTTGGACGAGCTTCTCTATTCCGCCCTTAGCGATTAGCTACATATTCACTGAGGTTTCCCCTTTCGATGAGCCTCTATCTCTTATCTGATGTGCTTGCACTCATCCGTCTCATGTCCCGGTGCTCTGTGATATTTTCAATACTTGGTTTGATATATATTTTTCAAAGGTTTCTTAATGGGCTTCACTTTTGAAAGTATTGGATCATTTTTTAGTAGATTGTAAATTTGATCAATAGAGGTATTGAGTCGGGTGAAAGACTTTGAAGCAATGGACAACCCTTCTAGCCTTCGCGAGTCCTTCTTGCTTTTCTGGTCCCCCTTCTCACCTTTTAAGGTAGATAAGCTTTTGAGCCTCCATCTGTGGCTTCTTCAACACTGATGTACTTTTCAGCTCTCCTCAAGAGCTCTTTATAAGTTCTGGGCGGGTCCTCGTGCACCGCCACCAAAAACGCTTGTCCTTGAGTAATCCTGACTTAATAGTGATCATTAGTGATTCATCGGCTACTTTTCCCATAGTCATGACTTGCCTGTTAAAGCAGTCAAGATAGCTCTTGAGAGTTTTAGATTTCCCTTGCTTGATAGTCCCAGCATTTCCTTAGAAGTAGTCCTGGCTTTCGATCCCATGAACTACATGGTGAACTCTGATGACAGTTACTCCCAGCTATGTATTAAACCAGTTGCTAGGTTCCCATACCATCTGAGTGTTTCCTTCTAGAGTAAGTGCAAAGGCTTTGCACATCACTGGGCCAGTAGAATTTTGCAATTCCAACCAAGACACATAGCGGTAGAGGCGAGCTTTTGAATTAGTTTCCCCGTTGTACATTCCAGTCTAGGAGAGCTTTATATTTGGTGTCATAACAGCCTCCCTGATCGAGGAGACAAAAGGTGAAGTTCTTTCCTAGAAGTCATCAGCATCTTTCCTTTTTACATGTCTCTACTCCAGGTCATTGAGCCTCTTCTTCAGGTCATTCAGCTCATGGATTTGCTTAGGAAAATACTGCTGGCTTTTGTAAAGTTCGGTTGGATGGCTTGATACTTGACTATATTCTAGAGGGAGAGAAGGTCTTTCCCACTGTTGTCATCTATCCTTTGGTCATAGAGGCTCAGGTGATCGTTGTCTCGTAGGACCCCACTGAGGTTAAGGTCCTAATCTCCTAAACACACCGTCCTCACTCACGTTTGACGAGTTAGCCTGATGGGGTGTTTTATCAACATTTTCTGCTCGCCAGGAGGAATCTTCTTGTGAAGACTCGCACGTATAGCATGAGGGAGGCGGTTGATTCTTTTGTTCTTGCAGCCACCTAATCTCTTGAGCAAGAGCTTCAACTTATCTCCTCAGATCTTTGGTTTCAGAGTCAGGAGCAAGTCGCGAAGGTCTTGCTCTTATTGTTCTCCCTTGTCTTCTAAATATTGGAGGGATTTCAACATTGTAACTCCATGTTCTTTCACTTTAAATACATTTTTACTCATCTTTAGGTCGTAGGCACTTTGACCTGGATTTGTTGTAAGAAATTCCCACAGACTGCGCCAATATGTTGATGTCAAATTTCAGCTTTGACCCAATACACTAATTTGTTTACACGGAAAACTTATGTTTGAATAAATTTGAGCAATAACTGAGAAAGTTTTCGTAAGTTTGGCGAATTTATAGAGAGAGCAATGAGAGAAATAAATGTGTAGAAGACAAAGATTTGTTGCTAGTAAGGAGGATTCATTTGTCATGTGGATCTCCACCTATTTATAGTATATAAATTAGTAAGTAATGATTACAAGCATTTAATTCCTAACCAATGATAAGCCTTGCAAGTACAATTAGCTGGTGTAAGTGCCAACTTTGTGGGCCAATGGTTAGCTAAGTGATGTCATACAAAGGACAAATGCCCTCTTTGCATTAAATGCTAGTGTACCGCCTCTCTTAAGAGATAACGGTATACAAGTTGGCTTGCAAATTGCATCACAGCTAACAAGTGTGAAGAAACGTGCACAGGCCTCAAGTCCTCATGACCTGTAACCTTATGAGCTGGCTTATGGAGAGAGCTGCGAATACCCAGTAGGTTGGGAGCTAATCTCAAGAGCTGACATGATGAGCTAATTGTTGACCTCATGGGCAGAGGTCTGCTACTTTTGAGCTTGTGAAGTTCCTGGGGTAGTTGGTCATGGGTCTACGCCTCTCTTTTGAGCCGTTACATTATCAGACTTTTGGTACTTTAACATTCATAGTCAACTTCCAAGGTTTCTTTTATTGCCTCTCTATGATAACTCAAGGTTACTTTTATAGTTTTGATTACCTAATGTGTTTCTAACTTTGGTCTTTCTACGAAGAAAGACCAAGGTTGCTTTTACGGTTTTACCTAACATATTAGATAACTTAGGTTGCTTTTACGGTTTTACATAACGTATTAAATAAAATGGTGTCCAATGGACTCTATAGAGTGTGCACTTTATAGTCCTTCTATAGAGTCTATTGGACACTATGGTGTCCAAAGAATTATGTGACAAGCTTTTGTTGGACACAGTGGGGGGATCGAATTTATCTAAGCATTACTTTTTCTTTTTGTTCATTTCTTCAAGCTCATAGGTTCAATTTTATAATTCGAGCCCACGTGTGCCTCTATCCCTTATTCATGTGTAAATTTGTCGCGTTAGCTATTGTCGTTGTTGATGGTAACTGAACATTCATTAATTACTCGAGATTAACAAGCGAGACATTGGTATTAAGAGCGTGTACTAATGTTCACGTATATCAATATTATAGGAGGAGCGTCAAAGAGGGCCAAAAACGAAGGACCCCGCTACCAATATTAATAACATGTACACTCTAATTTAGGAGGTTATATTCAATTTGAATCTAAAGCATTCGACAAAGACTTTGTAAGACCATGCATGCTTAAGACCACCAAAATTCTTATTATACTACCTCCGTCTCCAAAAGATAGTCCAGTATTTCATTTTCGATCGTTCAAAAAAGATAACAGTTGTTATATCAAGCGTGCATTTAATTTTTCATTTTCATGTTTGCTCCTATTTAATTAACAAATTTAATCTATCTTGGTACATACAAATTTTAGGAAAAAGCATCCTACTAATTTCAATTCTTATAATTTAAGGTCATTCACAATGCATGTAACCATCAAATTCCTTCTCAATAAATTTATACTGACCGGCCAATTGAATTTGGCTTTGGAATTCATCTAAACGTATCCACCATTATCCACCATTGACAGAAATAACAATTGGTCCAGAATATCAAGTGAACAAAACGGGAAGAAATTGTTCCTCCGCGATAGTGATGAAATGAAGCCACCAGTTAGATCAAGAGACGCGTGTGAAACGGCAATACATGAAGCTGCTATTGCTCGGGAAAATGGAAGAGATTGCTTGTTCCACCGCAGGAAGAAGGGTTCGTGTCATCTGCTCAACTTGTGGATCTCTTGTTCGTGAAATGCGTAAAATTTATTTCCCCAAATTTTTCTAAATCTCTTCTGCTCTTTGCGTTTGTCTTGGCTGATATGCTTTCAGTTTTCATTGCACTGATATATTTATGGTTTGTGCTCGGTCGTCAACCAGAATAACTAATTTATAGTGTCATTATTGTGCGATTAATCTACTGGTTTTTATCATGAAATCAGTTTATGAAGGTCCGGAATTGATGAGTTTTATTCTTTAAATATTGAACTCAGTTTCTGTCACCTATGGAAATCATTTAACGTTTCATTACGGTTCTGTATGTGTCACGACCAGATAGAGTTCATGACAAAAAGAATCTGTTTAATAATAAATTATTGGTAATAGTTTTATTTCTTAGAGTTGGAAATGGAATGATATTTAACTGAAAGCATGTAGTCGAACTTCATGATTAATATTGTTTTTAGTATCACGTCTAACTTGCACTTGAGGAAGTGGGGGCAGAGTTGGGATGCGGACTTGGTGTGGGCAAACTACGAAAATTTGATACTTAATATCCAAGACAAGAAATTTGTAATACTAGAACAAGAAAATTAAGTACACATATCGAGTTATAACAACCTCTAATGAGAAAATTTACATATTTTCCCCATCTACAAAAGGTTTAGACGAAAGAATTAAATATGATTATAGGAATGGAGAAATAATCAAATTGAAAACTTATGCTTGATTCTCAACTATGGCCATAAATAATAGAACACAAGGGAAATAAGAGGGGATTAGCTACAAATCAAAATAGTAAGAATCGAAGAAGGAACTAGGGATGACAACGGGTTGGTTCGGGGAGGGGGCAGCTCGCGGTGCGGTTCCGGTCTAACCTGCTTGCTGACCCATTTAGATTTTTTAAATATTTTTCCTAGTTTTTTAATTTTTTTATTTATTAAATGGGGCAGGCAGTTCAGGTCGGCCTTGACCCCACCTCGCCCTGCAACCCGTTTTGCCCCGAAATGACCTGCCAACCCGCGGAGTGAAAAAAATTTGCCACGTTTGGATTGGGGCGCATGAGTTTTCAATCGGGTCGGGTTAAATTATCATCCTTAGAAGGAACTAATTATTTGCGCGTTATATGAAAATTTTCATTTGAAGCTAAAACAAAAATGGGTCAAGGCAATCGCCCGATTTTCACCAGATGTCGAGTCCTACTTTCCCTACCCCTCTTTCCATCCCGTTTGTAATGAAATATATATATATATATATATATATATATTAGGAATAGGGGAATCGAAAGAAGTATCTTTGTCCTTCTGAATTTAGGAGGAAAAAATAGATAACATATAATGGTCTATAGAGATGGCACTTGCACAGTCCAGGCAGCTCTCTTGCAAGTCTGGGTTGGTATCCGTTTTTCTTGTTCGGATAGCTATAAACGCTGAATCTATTTTTATTATGTTGTCAATTCTTCTATTTTGTTGGTCTCCGACTGTTGTAATATAATATATTTTTTTCAATAATTTATTCCGTGCATCGCAATGGTGTACAACTAGCTTTTAAAGAAAGAGCGAGTTGTGCACTCTGAAACGAGACATCCATACATAGCCCACCATCTCAACGAAAGACTGCAAATTCTGATTAATTAATAGTTATTTAAACATCGGACGAGAGATCGATGAAGTTCGATTCGGCATCAACGTTACTCGCCACTTTGGCGCGTGTTTGATAACCATATTCAATCATCCGCCCAAAATTGCCCAAGTATGGAAATTTTGCAACACTGACCTCCATCTATTGTTTAACATAACGATTTGTTCCACAACCCAATGCTCGAAGAGTGAAGGTGCCATAGCTTAATTGTCAATTTATTGTAATATTTGAGCCCCGATCAAGCATTTACCTATGTTGAATCAGAAGATGAATATCTTCAAATAATAATAATAATAATCTATATATACAATAAGAGTAAAGTCTATTACAATTTTTTTCGTCTATTCTGCTTATGTCACTGATGACATCATTTATTATTATTGTTTTAACATTTTATTGATTTTTATACTATCGAGAACTCTTTTTCTCTCTCTTTCTTTTTGAAATTTTCCCTTTTAAATTATCTTCTAATCATTTTTTAAAACACGATTCACAGCGCGAAACATTAGGTCTGTCTTTGGAAATTTGAATCATCGAATCATGAAGTGTTAATAACTAATATTGAAATAATTAAAAGTCAGTGCTAATCGGAAATAAAGTAATTTGTAGGAGCATTGTGCTAATGAGCTTTCCGGGTGGAAGTGAAAAGTTGATTTACATAGAATCACTGTCCTAGATGTTGATATAAGAATAATATTGCTAGCTCATTTGTATTTTGCAGTACAGGATGAACTCATTCATAAATAAATTGGAGATTTAGAAATTATTAAATGCCTGACGACTAAGATGCATAAACCACTGATGTTTTGATTGTGCTTAAATTTGCAAAGGATAATGGCTTGCTTCCATATAGCAAAACAAATTGCCTTGGTCTGGCATGAATGCAGATATAATATACAAGTATTGCTTGGTACCGATCGACTTAACACTGTTTGTCTTCCAACAATTTCTTGGGGTGCTTTTATTTAATCCCTGGTTTTTTATCTTCTAATATTTGTGGACGTATCCTTCTTTTTTTTGTTTTGTGAAAAGATTATGGATTTGTCTTTCTCATGCCTCAAAAAAAAATTGTGAAAATTAATTTGGTTATTGTGTGATTTAAGTTGATCCTTTTTTTTAAGGGGGGTGGGGTTTTAAATTTGCAGAGTAGCTAAATAGATGGTACCATCATTAATTAAGAGCTAATATTCAGGCTACCCTTGAAAGAGGGGGTCTTTATAGGCACTTAAAGATTCGTTGTTGCCAGAAATATTAATAGATACAAAATTGTCTCTCAAAATTACCTGATTAACTTTATCGCTAAGATGAGGTACTAAATTTTTTTATGATATATTTTCTTATGATATTTACATTTTTAAAGCCATTTGACCAAGTATATATCGTTTTAAGCAGTTTAGGGTCTCTCTTCAAAGTTTTCCAAATTTTAGAGTAACTTATTGTACATTATTATACATAAACAAAATTTCATCACAATTTATAACATTCTTATTATGATAATAATTTATGGCGTACAATTTTGTTAGATTGTTGATTCTCACAACTATAAAAAATTATTCCACATATTGCCCAAAAAAAATGCATCAGGTCATTTTTTTTATATATTAATATTAAAATTTGTTTTCTTTTATTATCTTGTTCTTTTCATGTAACGTATGGATGATAGTCTAGAAATACTAATAATGACTATCGACTTATTCAATAGAAGAATGTTAAAATATGTGTACGACTTATTGGTACATTGCTACCATGTTCACTTTTTTATATAAGTTTTATAATGACTTAACTACTCAAATTTTTATATGATACAGTTTTCTTTCCGTGCAACGCATGAGTGAGAATTCTAGTAATAATAATAATAACAACAACACTGACACAACATCTCGAAGAATCATAAATACTGGACCAATTCGATATTTTAGTTGTCTAAATCTCGTATACATTTTTATCAGTTATGATTGAACTTCAAAAGTTTTCAAGTTCACATTGAATAACATTTATCAAAATCTTCCTCAATTGTTATTGAATTTGGGGAAATTTTTTTTTTTCCAAATTGCCACATGATTTACCAAAATATTTCCACATTTACCTTGCCAATCTGAAGTAAAAAACTTTCGTTAGTTATAGAGTATAATACATACGGTAAATTTTACAAAAGGTCCCCAACTTTTGCAAAAAGAATAATTTCATCTCCAACCTTCTTTTTCAAGTATATACGTCCACAGCCTTTCAATAATATACATAAAAGTTCCCTGTAGGTAATTTCTGTTTATTTTCATATTTATATACTTACGAAATGACCATTTTACCCCTAATTGTATGAAATAAAATTAAATTAGTATAAAAACTTTTTAAAAAATCCAAAAGATTTAAATAAAATAATGAAAAAATATGTTGTTTTTTGTAATTAGTTGCTCCTAACTTTCACTAAGTACCACCATCATTTTCCTCACTATTTTTTCCTCCACTTAAGTTGCCTTTGACAATAATATAAAGGGATTTATCTCCTATTTTTAGCTATATGTAGATGCAAAAATTTAGATGAGAGAGGTTGTAACGGAAATAAAATGAGTTCTCTATTTTTTACCAATAATTTAAACCTTCAATTATCACATCTCAATTATCATTACTTATGTAGGTTAAAATTTCAGTAAATTTATTGCCTTAAGTGATTATGACACTAGTAGTAGTAATGTTAGGTAAGTCAATAGAAAACATAATATATTAATCAATGTGTATATATAGTCTGTATTAAGTGGATAGATATGAAAACGATATACTGATGAATATGTATAAGTGTGAAAGAGAAAGTAGCCGTGAGGTCTAAATAAATTTTTAATATAATTTTTTATATTTAAATAAAGGGTAATATTGTCTTTATAGAAAAAATAAATAATTAAAATTGACAAAAATAGTATGTAGGGACATTTTGTTATATTGTTCAAAGGTTGGGGGACCTATATGCTTGAAAAAAGTTAGAGATAAAATTATTACTTTTTACAAAGGTTGGGGACCTTTTGTGAAATTTACACTATTAAAAAATAAAAGGTTGGGAGCTATAGTTGTAGAAATAATAGGCTGAGGGGCTAAATGCAACATCAAGGAACAAAATTAATGTGGTGCGATTGTACAAAACGCTCTATTTTGCGTAGCATGAATCCAGAAACAGTAATCAATTATGTGTTTTGGTGTCCTTTCAAAAAAATTATGTGTTTGGGAGTGGATTCACTATTGTTGGTTTATATGTACACACACTCGACGAACTTCATTTTTCTAACCATGGTTCCGATTAACACAGTTAATGTCCATGGTTATTAAGAAAAAATAAAACGTTTAAATGTGAAATAACTAATAAATTAAAGAGTATATTATTTAATATTGTGTAGCACTAGTGGTGTTTGGTACCAATCTATGTGACATTCAATGTAGTATTAAATAATAAGTGAAATTCAATAAATAAATAAATGACTCATTTAATTCAACTTATCATTTAATGCCACATTGATATGGTATCAAGTACCAGTAGAGCATTACTCATTAATAAAATGTTCTTAAATTTTACATTTCCAACAATTTTAATTGAATTTTCTTTAATCGTAGTGGGACAAAAAAACTTGCCTATCTTAGCTGGGACGGAGGGAATATATTACTAGAGTGATAAAATGTGACAATGATAAGGTGGTAAAATGTGACAATAATAAGCAACTATTATTTTTTTATTAGGTTTTGTCGTAAACAATATGTATGGTAACAATATCTTGAAAATGATCATACACCAGACGTCTGGCATGCTACACCGTCACAACCCACATGCATTGGCCTCACTGCATGTGGGTTGTCTCATTTAAAAGCAGCCACGTCAGACGTCTGATAGTGTAGCCCGCCAGACGTCTGGCCGGCCACTGGGACAGAACAATATCTCTAATGAAAAGATGTAGATTTGGGGTCTTATAGAGTAGAGAAATATGAAAAAGATTATTATTTTAATTGAGGATAATGTGTACAAAATTAATAAAAAAATGAGAGAGGAGTGAAAAATAGAGAGACATAGAAATAAATTTTAAAATAATAATAAAATAATACTGGATGATAAGCATGTACAATTTTGATCTAGAGACACTGTCACATAAATTTTAAAATAATAATAAAATAATAGTAGATGATAGGCATGCACAATTTTAATCTAGAGACACTGTCGCTCCCCTCTATTAAATTCATGCATCCACATGTGTGATAGTGCTTGTGTGATAAAAATAGTAAAGGAGAAGATAAAATATATACTAATATCTCAAAAAACATTTTGATACTCAAGGAGTACTAAATTCAGTACTCTTGACTAATATAATAGAGACACCAGTGTATATGTGTGATTTTAAATTTGACAGGTGACACGATAGATAAAGCGAAGAAAAAAATATAGAGTAAAGCACAAATAAGAAAGATATAGATTCACCAATTTTTTCTGTCTTTCCACTTTTCACTTTTTTTTTTTTTTTTTTTCTCTTTTAAACAAATTTTACCATAGGCTTGAATGTATTGTAGATGCTCGGAGAGTGGAAGTTGAGTTGCAGTTCATGTACACTCTTTTTTCTTTCGTCATACCCACTAAGTAACACAGTAGTACTCGCTCTATGCCTGCTTCGGTATGCCTATGAGAAAAAGAATTTCATTCATTGTATAAAGACACCAAGTAAAGCAAAACTTGAGAATTTGTGAAAACCCATAAAGCAAAGGGGCTAAAAGCAGAGGCTTTTCTTGATGGGTTTAATGTTACTAATGGGAATCTGATCTCTGATCTTTATAGTGGGAATCTTTACTGTTCTTAAGACCACTCCGTTGCTTTCTCACAGAAGGTAAGCGCAGCAAGAATAATTTACTAATTTATTCTAACAAATTAGAGCTTTCTGGGTTGCTTTTTGTGTATTTTTTTAAACATTTCTTGCCACTTTCTGCAATCACTTGTAGAAGAATTTTTCCACAATAATTATTAAGAGGTTTTCAACTTGCTTCGTGGCTACTTTTCTGGTCCAACTTGTGGTTCTTCATATATTATAATCTGGATACTTCCTGCTGGAAAATGGGTTGATTGCGTTTTTATGTATTCTTGCTTTCTGAATCAGTTGCTTTGTTTGTATATACCTTGATTGTGGGCTTATCTTGATACATGTTGATTGGATTTTACTGGTAATTCTTGTCACCTTTGATTTGTTTGGGAATTGGAGTTAGTTTTGGCTTATGGGTAATTTCAAAATCTGTTTCTGTGATTTCTTAGAGTTGTCTTTTAAATGATTTAAGTGAAAATTGGCTGTATTTTGAAGTGTTTATTGGTCTTTCCAAAGAAGATTGTGGTTAAGATGGTTTAAACCATTTACTGCAATACAGGACATATTTCTCATTTTTATCTCTTGGTTATGCTTGTAGAGCTGGCCTTTATCATCGTCAATTGTATAAAGCCGAAAAAACAACTCTTGACCTGTGGTTGGTTGAGAAATATATATCCTAGTACATAATGGTTTCAAGGTCATATTCGAACTTATTGGATCTTACTTCTGGTGATTCACCAACGTTGAGTCGTCCGGGAAAGAAAATCTCCCGAGTTGCAACTGTAGCGGGGGTGTTGTCGGAGCTAGATGACGAAAACAGAAGCAATGTTGGCTCTGATGCCCCCTCTTCTATATCCCAAGAGAGAATGATCATTGTTGGGAATCAACTCCCCCTTCGGGCACATCGAAGATCAGATGGTGAGACAGTGTGGAATTTTAGTTGGGACGAGGATTCTCTACTCTTACAACTTAAAGATGGCCTAGGAGAAGATGTGGAAGTAATATACGTGGGTTGCCTAAAAGAAGAAATTGAGCTGAGTGAGCAAGAAGATGTGGCCCAAACTCTGCTCGAAACTTTCAAATGTGTGCCTGCTTTCATCGCTCCCGAGCTTTTCACTAAATTCTATCATGGCTTTTGTAAACAACATTTGTGGCCTTTATTTCACTACATGCTTCCTCTATCCCCGGACCTTGGTGGTAGATTTGACCGTTCCCTATGGCAAGCTTATGTGTCTGTAAACAAAATATTTGCAGACAAAGTAATGGAAGTAATCACTCCTGATGAAGACTTTGTATGGGTTCATGACTACCATCTGATGGTATTACCTACATTCTTAAGGAAGAGGTTTAATAGGGTGAAGCTCGGTTTCTTCCTCCACAGTCCATTCCCATCATCAGAGATATATCGAACTCTACCTGTAAGGAATGAACTTCTTCGAGCACTACTGAACTCTGACCTCATTGGGTTTCACACATTTGATTATGCAAGACATTTCCTTTCGTGCTGTAGTAGAATGTTGGGTGTGTCATATCAGTCTAAACGTGGTTACATAGGACTCGAGTACTATGGTCGTACTGTTAGCATCAAAATTCTTCCAGTTGGAATACACATGGGCCAACTTCGGTCTGTGCTGGATCTTCCAGAGACAGAGGCTAAGGTTGCAGAATTACAGAATAAATATAAGGATAGGATTGTTTTGCTTGGGGTTGATGACATGGATATTTTCAAAGGAATAACCTTGAAGCTTTTAGCCTTTGAGCAATTGCTTACTCAGCATCCTGATAAAAGAGGTAAGATTATGTTGATTCAAATTGCAAACCCTGCCAGAGGTCGAGGGAAAGATGTTCAGGAGATCCAGTCTGAAACTTATGCTACAGTTAGTAGAATCAACGAGCTATTTGGACGGCCTGGATATGATCCAGTGGTTTTGATAGATAATCCACTAAATTTCTACGAGCGAATCGCGTACTATGTAATTGCAGAGTGTTGTCTTGTCACTGCAGTAAGGGATGGGATGAATTTGATACCTTATGAATACATTGTGTGCAAACAAGGAACCGATAAGCTAGACGAAACCTTGGGGCTGGATCCATCGGTGCCGAAGAAGAGTATGTTGGTGGTTTCGGAGTTTATTGGGTGCTCTCCATCTCTTAGTGGTGCAATCAGGGTTAATCCTTGGAATATCGACGCTGTAGCTGAAGCTATGGATTCAGCCTTGGTAATTCCCGACCTGGAAAAGCAAATGCGACATGATAAGCACTATAAGTATGTAAGTAGTCATGATGTTGCCTATTGGGCCCATAGTTTTCTGCTAGATCTTGAAAGGGCATGCAGGGATCATGTCAGGAGGAGGTGTTGGGGTATCGGCTTTGGTTTAGGGTTCCGTGTGATTGCCTTGGATCCCAGTTTCAGGAAGCTGACAGTTGAACACATTGTATCTGCCTACAAGAGAACGAACAACCGTGCAATTCTTTTGGACTACGATGGCACACTGCAAAGTGCTGTTGATACGAGTCCAAACGCCGAGGCTATTGGAATTCTAAAGAAACTCTGTACAGATTCCAAGAATGTTGTTTTCGTTGTAAGCGGAAAGAACAAAAAGACCTTGACACGGTGGTATTCGTCCTGCGAAAATCTGGGCATGGCTGCTGAACATGGTTATTTTGTAAGGTTCGTTTTCTTACATTGGTGTTTGTCCGAGTTATTATGTTTCCACCTCAAAGTAAATTCTCACATCTAAAAGTATACAGAGTAACAGTTAAAATAGTTAGCATGGGTATGAAATCTTAGGGTTAGATATGGTATGATCCAAGACTGTCTTCATATGAAGTATTTTATTTATCATTGCTTGTTAGGCCAAATGACAAGACCGACTGGGAAACCCCTGTTGCTGTGCAAGATTTTTCCTGGAAACAGATAGCTGAGCCTGTAATGCAACTGTACACAGAGACCACTGATGGTTCCTTCATTGAAACCAAAGAGAGTGCACTTGTCTGGAATTATCAACTTGCCGATCGAGATTTCGGTTCATGTCAGGCTAAGGAGCTTCTGGATCACCTGGGAAGTGTTCTTACAAATGAACCCGTATCCGTCAAGAGTGGTCAGCACATTGTGGAAGTGAAGCCTCAGGTTAGTGTACCAGCTTTATTACTTTAAATAAGCAATAGAATCTAAGTAATCTAACAATGGAGTGAAGGAGATAGCTGAAAAACCTCAGTGTCATTACATAGTGCAGTAAAAAGTACCTCAATCTGACAGTCAAAAACTTTATCATAGATTCATTACATGCATATTTTGGCAAAAAAAAAAAAAAATTCAAGATTTTGATTCTCATCTTTTTTATTTTTTTATTTTTATTTATTTATTTATTTATTTTTTACTAGGGGGTGAACAAAGGCCTTGTAGCCACACAGCTCCTGTTGGCAATGCGACAAAAGGAAGTGCTTCCTGACTTCGTTCTTTGCATAGGAGATGATCGATCAGATGAGGATATGTTCGAGGTGATAATGCAAGCAATGGCCAATGAATCTCTCTCCCCTGTTGCTGAAGTATTTGCCTGCACAGTCGGGCAGAAACCAAGCAAGGCCAAGTACTACTTGGAAGATACCTCAGAGATACTGAGAATGTTACAAGGCCTTGCTGACGCATCTGAGCAGCTGGCTAGAAGTGTTGCGCAATCTCCTCGGCAACGGGCGATCATGGATAAATTGTAGAATTATTAGTCTTTTATGCAAGTGATGAAATTGTAACCGGTGCTTGTAAAAATGGTCTTCTAAAGCCTTCGTTTTCTCCATATCGGAGTCGAACCTTTGTACTTCTCTGGATGTTTTGGGTGTATGTTATGGGAATGGTGAAACTAATCTATTGGAATTCGAGGGATTTGTAGTTTCTTTACTGCTTGTAGCATTTGTCATCCCTTTTGTAACAGCAGGGGAACTTCATATCTTGTATCTCTGTAGAAGTTGCTTTAATATTACTATATTGGAAAGTGGTACTTAGAGTAATAATTTTTTAAAGCGAAAAGCATTAGTTGGTTATGAGATTTTGTTTGTCAACAATTTCTATGCTGTTTCTATACAGTTAGATCGGGTTCGTATCACTAAAAAACAGCCAAATGTATGAAACAAAGTTTGCTTCCATATGAAAAGTATCATTTGTATTCCTTGAGTAGATTGTTGTATTCTCTATTGCCAACAATGAATTGCACATGAAATGGCACTCTTTTATTCCCGAATTTTCTTTTCTTTTTCCCTTTCTTTCTTCGATTTTAATTTTTTTGCCTTTTTTTCTTTAATCAACTAAAATAATAATCTTGCTCTATGTATTTCTCTCACACTTAGATGCGACATATGACACAATGGATTGGAACTCATATTTCAAAACAACTAGTTTGACACTCATGCGTTCTATAGACATATTATGCCAATAAAGTAAAATATACTGGAATATGAGGGACATTAAAAAAAAAAAAAAGAAAAAAATGTTGCAAACATGATACATAATAAAAACCATTTCTTAAAATCGAGATTATTATAAATTCTGGAACAAAATCCTTATATACGACATTTATCGTTTTATTTGTTAGCCCCCCTCCTTATCGATATTAGTTTCTTCAGATTCGTGCCATAATGGAATTGGCAGACCAGCTAGTGTTCACGATGTTCAACGATTAGCAGGCTATGTGGCAGCTCTGAGTAGGTTATTATCTAAGGTTGTTGAGAAATGTTATCCACAATTCAGACTGTTGCAAAAGGCAACGAATTCGAACAAAATGACGAATGTGAACGATCTCTCGAAGTGTTCACACACGGTCTTCAGAGACCTCCATTACAAACTAGGTCAGAGCCAAGTGGTGTATTAAGGGTTTATTTAGCGATATTAGACAAATTAGTCAGCACCGTGATAATGAGACATGAGACTGGAAGAAGCAATTAAGAAGCATGTTTATTATGTGAGCCACATTTTGAAAGATGTTGAGACAAAATACACCTTATTGGAGCAGGTTGTTTTAAGATTTGCCATGACCACGAGGAAGCTTCGTCACTATTTTCAGGCCATACGATTGTGGTAATGACTAATTTTCTTTAAGGCATATACTAAATCATCTTGGAGTATCTGGCATGTCCATGAAATTGGCTGTTGAGTTGAGGGAGTGCAATATAAAATACAAATCGCATGGAACAATCAGATCACAGAGTCTGGCTCATTTTATAGTTTAGTTGACTCATATTCTTTGCTCAGATAATACAGAGGTATGGAAAATCTATATTGGTGGTTCTTCTAGTAAGGACTGTTCCAGTGTGGGTATACCCTTGGAGGATTTTCAAGGAAAATGATAGGAGCACTCTTTAAAGATAGATTTTCCAGTAACAAATAATGAGGCAGAATATGAAGCTTTGATCTACGGTTTGTAGTTTGCTTTGGCTAAAGGAGTGCGATCTGTCGTGATTCACAGTCATTCACAGTTGGTTGTGAATTAAATGCTGGAGAATACAAACGAACGATGATGTATTATGTCAAGGTAAAGAAGTTGTTAAGAGGGTTTCAACGATGAAAAATCCAGAAGATTTCTAGAGATGAGAATGTGCGAGCTGATCAACTATCACAAAAAGCATTGAAAGGGAAGAAGTTAATGAAAACTACAACTGTGCAAGTGTTAAGTGATTTGAGTTTGATCGTAGTAATAGATTGCCCTAATTTGGAACCAGATGATCTTTGGATTAGCAATTTGAAAGCATACCTAACAGAGGGGAATAGTACCAACTAATCTAGTAGAAGCTAAACGATTGAAAATGAGAGCTGTCAATTTTGTAATTATAAATGGTGATTTATATAAGAAAGTACTTATGATGCCTTACTTACGATGTGTATCAATTTTACAAGGATCACAAATTTTAGAGGAGATACATGCTAGAATGTGCGGAAACCATTTAGGGGGAAATGCTCTAGCGTTTAAAGCTTTGAGACATGGATACTTCTTGATGAGTATGAAAGAACAAGCGAAGGAGTTAGTAAAATGATGCGAAGCATGTCAGAAAAATTCTAACGCGATCAATATTTCGGCAATTCAACGGACTCTAACTGTGAGGATATGCTCTATTTATTAGTAGGTTTGGATATTTTAGGACCATTTCCGCCAGCAATGCGTTGGTGAAAATTTCTAGTAGTTGCTATTAATTACTTCACAATGTAGGTGAAAGCGGAAACTTTGTGTATTATATCCATACAAAAGTTACAAAGTTTTACCTGGAAAAGTGTAATTTATAGATTTGGGATACCGCATGTGATCATAATTGAAAATGGTCATCAATTTGACAATCAAGTTTTTGAGAATTTCTGCTGAAGCTATCGCATAAAGTTGAGAAAGATCTTACTAGCTTACCCTCAAGAGAATGGACATCAGGAAGTTACTAATCGTATTATAGGATCTGTTTACTCGCTTGCAAACTTTAGGAGGTGCTTTATGTTGGATAAAATTCAACATGTGGGGTCATACATGTAATTTTAGTGTGTTGTTCTATCCTAAGGTATTGCCAATTCAAAGTGATCTATAAAGTTTTGTGGCTATGGGTATTAAAGTGTTATGGAATTAATGTGTAGAGACCGATTTTGTATTTCTAAATTGTTAAAGTTACATTGATATGTAGGTCATCATCCCCGATTGACACGACGCTCTTCCGATCTCTCCACCTCTCCATCAACAGAGAAAATTCATGAAGGAACTACGAATCAATTAGAAGATCATAACCTATCAAATCAAGAAAACTAATAGATTCGCTTCCGCAATCTTTCATCGTGTTCTCTTTGATTCAACATGGGATTTAGCAATCATGTCTAGGGTTTCGGATTAATTATGATGATTTTGATTCGATAATTTATTCAACAAGTGGTATCAAAGCCAACCCATGTTTGATTCATGAAGAATTTATGAATTTTCATAATTTAACTTCGGATTCTTGAGTAAATAGAATCGGTTATGTCTCGGTTGCCTGATTTTCGTGCATGTATAAATGTTATTTAAATATTAAAAAAAAGGCATTGCAGAACTTGGTTTCAGCTGCTGCAGTTGACTTTTGCATATGATTTTTTTTAATTGATCTTTCTGCGTCAATCGCAAGGATTCATTACATTAATTTATTGATGGCAGTTTATTGTATATGCAGCCGCCATCAATTGTTTAATTCAGTCACCAATTGATTGTTTATTCTAAACTTTCATACACGGTTGATTATTGTTTATGAAATTGGTGGAATAGATTTTGCGGTTGCTCTTGGTTTTGGCATGAATTTAAAAAAAAAAAAAAAAAAAAAATTCGAGACCAAGTTTCGGTAGTGTGTGTTCAGTTTGCAACACACACACACATATATATATATATGTTTTGTTTTCTATGGATCAAGTTTTTTTTTTAATAGAAACATTTATTGATCTTAAAAAACAGTCAACTCATACGATAAAGAGGCAATAAGAAAATTAAGCACCTCATTCCAAACATATGGAGAAGAAAAAGAAATAGAACTCTTAGCTAAAACATGTGCTGAAGAGTTCGCTTGTCTTTTGGTGAAAGTAACAGAAAAAACCGAAGTGTTACCAAAGAAGTGAAGTGCAGTCTTTAATGATAAAACGGAACTCAGTGTGATCCTCCTTTTGTGTATAAATAGCATCGTGAACCAGTTTCGCATCAACCTCATATATAACATCATGATATCCTAACTATTTTACCCACAAAATAGCTTCCCTAAGAGCAACAGCTTCAGTTTCTCTAACCTCAAAAATGCCTTGCCAATTCTTAGTCATTCCACAAACAAAAACACCCTCATGATCTCGTATTAAAATACCACAGACACTCCTTCCCTGTACCTAAAATATAGCTGCATCCAGATTGTATTTAAAAGTCCCTAGAGGTGGTTTGATCCAAAAAATCTGATGGACAGCCAAACTGGGAGGGAAGAAAGGTGTGCTTCTGACCTGTAACCAATCATATAGATAATTCAATGCCCCTGCGACGGTGAGATTAGGAGAAAGATACGAATCTGACCAAAGCTTTGAATTCCTTTCCAGATGTTCCACATAATCACACTTATCTTCTGGATAAGAAAATTCTCCCATCTCTCCAATAGTGTAAATAGTAGGTTCTTGACAGACTCAGTGGGTTGAACATGAAATTTAAAATTGTCATAGTCCAACACATCTTCGAGAAAAAGCAAGTGAGTAAAGTGTGATTGACATCTTCTGTCTCCTGCCCACATATGACATAGGAGTCATGTATTTGCATCACTCTCCGTTGTAGCTTACTTCTGGTAGGAAGGCAGTCCCCCACAAACTCGCCAAATAAATGCCTGAATTTTTGGTGGAAGATTCACTCTCTATTATCTTTTCCACTGACCTGGTACATAATAATCTGCTTCCGAACCTTCTATATCCATTGCCACTCTATATCCAGTCCGTGCTATATAAAAACCATTGGTATCATGATACCAGAGAAAGATATCCTCCGAAGGTATGATATTAAGTGGCATTCTTAAGATAGCGTTGACATCCCAAGACCCAAAAATAGCTTGAACACGATTCAAATCCTATTCAACCCTTCCTGGTAGAAATAAATCAGAAACTGTAATTTCTCCAATACCATGTCAAAAAGGAGTCTCTATATAGAAAGAATCATCTTCTCAAAGCCAAGGGTCTCTCCATACTTCAATCTTTAAACCATTCCCGACCTTCCATCTACATCCCCTAGCCAGCAGTGCTTGCGAACTCAAAATGCTCCCCCATGTGAAACTTTGATTATATATAGCCAAGTGTCGCAGAAAGGAAATCCCCTCTTGGGTAATTCTATGGATCAAGTTTTATGCTTGAGTAATTACCGTCATGCAACCATAACAACCATGAGACCATAACAACTACGAAGATTTTAAATTCATATTAAGTCATTCGGTTAATGTTTATTCAAATTAAATTCCTATAAATTTAGGAATTGATTTAGTTTATATTCCTATGGATTTAGGAATTAACTATGGAATCAATTTAGTTCAATTAAATGATTGTCTAATATTTGTAAATATGATAGTTGACATAACATGTCACCAAAGTGACCTCTCTTGTGAAGAATAGTTTATTGAAGATATTAGATGTTTGTGTGTATGTCTATTCATGAGGGTATTAGTCAGCCCAAAAGAAGTCTAATATTTGGCCAAATTTCATGCACACCTGTGATGGTAAATGTGTAACAGTTATTCAGTTTATATTTGATAACCGCAACAAGAATACCACTGTAAAACTAATATTATTGTCCAAGGACTTAATATTAATGTTGTATCTGGTATCTTAGATGGAGTTCACCATTATTTGAATTTTATTGATTATTGATTATGGAAATTCATGTGAGTATGAAAATTTATTTGGTTATTTTTGTTCTATTTACAGTTAACATCTCTGCTACTACAATATCCGCCAAATTAAATTCAATCCCAATGCTAAATGGTACAAACTTCAAAGATTGGAAGAACATATTAATTGTTCTTGGCTGCATGGACCTAGACCTTGCGTTCAGGATTGAGGAACCCGCTCCTTTGACGGATGCAAGTTCACCTGATGATAGGAATAACTTTAAGAAGTGGGATCGTTCAAATCGCATGAGTCTTATGATCATTAAGCCAGGCATTCCAAAAGCTTTTAGGGGTGCCATATTTGAAGAGATGACTAATGCTAAGGATTTTCTTGCCGAAATTGAAAAGCATTTTGCAAAAAACAATAAGGCCGAAACAAGTATGCTTTTGCAAAACTTGATTTCAATGAAGTATAAAGGTAAAAGAAACATAAGGGAGTACATTATGGAGATGTCTCATCTTGCTTCAAAACATAAGGCACTAAACTCGAGCTGTTTGATAACCTGCTCGTACATTTAGTATTGATATCACTTCCTCCATAATTTAGTCAATTTAAGGTCAGTTATAACTGCCAGAAAGATAAATAGACACTTATTGAGCTCATTTCACATTGTGTGCAAGAGGAAGAAAGGTTGAAGCAAGATAAAATTGAAATGTCTCATTTAACTAGCACCTCTAAGGGCAAAGGCAAGAAAAGGGTAAATGATGGTAAAGCTGCTACTAAAGGTCTACTGTAAAAGAAACAACAGCAAGATAATAAAGGTTGTTTCTTTTGCAAACTGTCTGGACATGTAAAGAAAGACTGTACCAAATATCACACTTAGCGTGCAAAGAAAGATACAATTCTTACTTTGGTCTGCTCTAAGGTTAATTTAGTTTTAGTACCTAGAAACACTTGTTGGTTGGACTCTGGTGCTACAACTCATATAAGTGTTTCTATGGCCTGAGCTATCGAAAGCCAAATGATGGTGAAAGATACATCTATGTCGGTGATGGCGAATCGGTAGTGGTTGAAGCACTAGGCACATTTAAGTTATTGCTAAGAATTGGTTACTACTTGGATTTGAAAGACAATTTTGTTGCTCCGTCCAAAAGACGGAATTTGATTTCTATTCCCAAATTAGACAAATCTGGATATTATTGTTCTTTTGGAGATAGTCAGTTTAGTCTTTTATTAAATTCAAATACTGTGGGTACTGGTTCATTATCTTTATATGATAACTTATATTTGCTTGATACAGTTACATCCTATCATGAAAACTTGCATATTCAATCACATGGTACTAAACGCAAATTAAATAAGGAAATTTAGCATCATTATGGCACAAGCGTTTAGGCCATATCTCAAAAGCAAGAATTGAGAGACTTGTGTCTGATAGTATTTTGGATTCCCTTGATTTTACAGGCTTAAATTTTTGTATTAATTGCATTAAGGGAAAGTAGACTAAAACTAAGAAATTAGGTGCCAACAGGGCTTCAAACGTCTTAGAATTGATTCACACAAATATTTATGGACCATTCCCTACAGCTTCTTGGAATTGTCAAAAATATTTTAGATCATTCATAGACAATTACTCACGTTATACGTACCTATATCTCCTTCATGAAAAATCCCAATCACTGGATGTGTTCAAGGCTTATTAAAGCTGAGGTTGACAATCAACTCAGCAAAAGGATTAAGACTGTTAGATCTGACCTTGGGGTGAGTACTACAATAGATACGACGGTTTCGGTGAACAATATCCAGGGCCATTTGCTAAATTTCTAGACGAGTGCGGAATCATCCCGCAGTACACCATGCCAGGATCTCCATGCATGAATGGTGTGGCTGAGAGACGAAACAGAATTTTTAAGGACATGGTAAGGAGTATGATTAGTCATTCAACTCTGGGAAGAAGCATTAAAGACAACAACTTACATTCTTAATAGAGTACCAAGTAAAGCAACTGCCAAAATACCTTATGAGCTTTCTGAAGCATTTTCACATTTAGGGATGTCTAGCTAAGGCTAGGCCTTATAGGCCACATAAGAATAAATTGGACTCCAAAACAGTAAGCAGTTACTTTATTAGTTATGCGGAGTAATCTAGGGGGTATAAGTTTTATGACCTCACACATCGGTCAATTTTTTAGATGGGAACTGCAACATTTTTTTAGTATGTTAAGTTTGGAGAGAGAAATAAGGTGAGAGACATTAGCTTCGAGAAGGAATCAGCTTCGATTCCTATTATTGCTTTGATGATGTGCAGGCTTCCATACCTATCAATAATCAAGAAGTGAGTCAAGATTCTCAACAAGACAATGTTGAACAACCTCCCATTCAGAATGAGATTACTATCCTAGAAGCACAAACTCAACAACCTCAAGAACTAAGAAGATCCACAAGACAAAGTAAAAGTGCTATTTCAGATGATTATGTAGTATTTCTCCAAGAACATGAGGAACATAATGGAATGATGGAAGATGATCCAATCAATTTTTATCAGGCCATACAGGGTTTAATTCTCAAAAGTGGATAGATGCCATGAATGAGAAGTATAAGTCTATACAAGACAATAAAGTTTGGGATCTTGTAAATGGATATTTAAAACCAAAAGGGATTCTAAAGGTAATGTGGAAAGATATAAGGCTCGTCTTGTAGCTAAAGGCTTTACTAAAAAAGAAGGCATTGATTTCAAAGAGTCTTTCTCTCCGGTTACTACGAAAGACTCTTTCAGGATAATTACAGCTCTTGTTGCACATTTTGATCTTGAGTTACATCAGATGGGTGTAAAGACAACATTTCTCAATGGTAACATTGATGAAACGATTTATATAGAGCAACTAGAAAACTTTGTGTCAGGAGACTCAAAAAAGATGGTCTGTAAACTAAAAAAATCCATCTATGGACTCAAGCATCTGGTTAGTGGTACACAAAGTTCATCAAGTAATTGTCTCATTTGGTTTTGAGGTAAATCCAGTTGATGATTGTGTGTATCACAAGTTCAGTGGGAGCAAACATATTTTTCTAGTTTTAGATGTTGATGACATATTGCTTGCCACTAACGATATAGGCATACTACAAGAAACCAAGAGATTTCTATCAAAAAAATTTGAGATGAAAGATCTTGATGATGCCTTTCTTGTATTAAAGATTCAGATACAAGAAAAATGAGATCGTTCTCAGGGTATTCTTAAATTATCACAAAAGAGCTATATTGATTGGGTATTTAAAAGGTTTGGCATGTAAAACAGTAAACCAATTGATACCCCAGTCGCTTATGGTGAAAAATTCAATCTCCAATAGTGCTCTAAAAATGATTATGAGCTTAAGGAAATGTAGAAGGCTCCCTATGCATTAGCTATTGGGAGTCTTATGGATGCTCAAGTTTGTACACGTCGAGATATAGCATTCATTGTTGGAGTGCTAGGCAGATATTTAAGCAACCATGGTATGGATCTTTGGAGAGCAGCCAAACGGATTATGAGGTACTTAAAGATAACAAAAGATTACATGCTCACATATAGGAGATCTGATCAGTTGGAGATCATAGGGTATTCTGGTTCTGGTTTCGCTGGATCCCAAAATAGTAGAAGATCCACTTCTGACTACATTTATCTATTGGTTATAGAAGCAATTTCTTGGAAGAGTGCTAAGTAGACACTTATAGCTTCTTCTACCATGGCAGCAAAATTTGTGGCATGTAATGAGGCATCTAATCATGGAATATGGCTGCGAAATTTTATCACTAGGCTGCGTATTCTGAATTTTGTTGAAAGACCATTTAAGTTATTTTGTGACATATTTTGGCCTAAATTCCTTGACCCCTAGATACTCAATCTAATCTTTTTTAACGATTGAACGGTTATATTGTGAGTATAAGTCAGCAGTGTTTTATTCCAATAACAATAGAAGCTCATCTAAGTCAAAACATATTAACATAAAGTTTCTAGTTATAAAAGAAAGAGTACAGAGTGGACAGATTTTCATAGAGCACATTGGGACAAACTCGATGATTGCGGATCCGTTTACTAAGGTTATATCATCCAAGGTCTTTAATGAGCACACTGCTCATACAAGTGTTATATTTTTTGAGGATATCATGGTTTAGTAGGAGTTTTTTATTGCTCTATATTTTACATTGGACATACTTATGTATTCAGATATTTTTTGCATAGAATTAAAGTATTCAATTACTACTTTGTTACATTATGTTCAGTATTGATCACATTAAGGAATAAGGTGGACCAGCTGGAAATAGGCATGGTTGGATCACATTACATGCAATTTCCATGCTACGCATCCATGATTGATCTATGTCATTTGGTTATATTGGTATACGTGACCATTGATGGGTTTAGTCACGTTCTAAATCGTGACAAGGACTGCTTTGATCCTGTATTAGTATGATCAGTGGATGAGATTGTTTGAAAATACCCTAATTGTGATAGCTAACGTTTGGAGCTCATAAGGTTAAGCACATTTGTTGGATTACATATGTGGCCTAGTGGGGGATTGTTGGATAAACTTTAACATATGGGGCCACACATATAATTTTAGTGTGCGGTTCTACTGAGTATTAAAGTATCATGGAATTAATGTGTAGAGACCAGTTTTATATTTCTAAATTGTTGAAGGGGACGATTTGGAAATACTATAAAGTTATGTCTATACGTAGATCATGGTCCTCGATTGAACATAGGATTTTTTCCATTTCTCTGCCTCTCCATCAATAGAGAAAATTCACAAAGGAACTACGAATCATTGGAAGATCATAACCTGTCAGATCAAGAAAACTAATGGATTCAGGTACGCTTCTGCAATCTTTCATCGTGTTCTCTTTGATTCAACATTGGATTTAAAAATCATGTCTAGGGTTTTGGATTAATTATGATTTTACATGATTTTGATTCGATAATTTATTTAGCACTTTAGGCTAAGGAGATACCTAATGTCTTATGGGCATATCCCACAAAAACAATATGACAAGTTATAGGAGAAACTCCTTTCAAATTGTGTTTTGAGTTGGAAGTCGTTACCCCTACTCCTTTCAAAAGGTTATTTGAGTTAAAGACCTTTAAGTATGAAGAGTTGAATAGCTGAACCCATTTATCTACAATGTTTCTACTTTTTCTATATTCAAGATAAATGCACATTTGTAAAACTAGTTCAAGAACCAAAAAGAAAAGAACGTAGCCTAAAATATGAAACAAAAACAATTCGTACACAATATACACTTTTAATAGGCCACACAAGCTTTGCCATCAACTCGTACAGCGAACACTATCAAACAAAAAGTATGTATTCTACATTACTAAGATACACATCAGCAAGTGAGATTCAAGAACCAAAAAGAAACGAAGACAGTCCAAAATACAAAAAAACTAACAGAAAATGAATGCTTTCTACAAAATGAACAAAGACTAAACATGGAGATACCAAAAAGAATTTTGAACGCATACTTTTATAACAATGCAATAAAATTTGAAATAAAAAGTGTAAGCTATTATAAACTATATACAATGCGACATTATGAATATATTGTTATAATGTACAACTGCTCATAACTTTGAAACTTGTCCAATGTCTGCACAATCTAACCAAAAGAAGTCATGATTTACATCATTCTTCGGAGAAGTCGGCATATTGCCAAGGATTGAATTTGGAAGATTGTACATCCCTCAAATCAATAGCATTAGATGACTCAATAGCAGTTTGATACTCAGTCTACTTGCCATTGTAACAATATATACTTGTCGATTTCCCCATGGTACTAGAGTAATTTCATCAGTTATATGAAACTATCTTTGTGTAAACTAGTCGCCTTTTTATTCTCGATTTCTCTTTTGTTAGAATAATAGTACTTAGGATGTTAGAATAATAGTACTTCATGGTATGTGAAAACTTCATTTACTTGCCAAACTATTTTAGGGAGTCACAAGTATCATATTAGTTAGATACTCACGTTTTGAGTAAGAGGTCTTGAGTTTGAATCACACATATCCCTCCCTTATTCCCCAAATGAAAAAAAAAATGTTAGGGAGTCACAAAAAGAATACCATTCAAATCCATTTGTTCATTTATTAATTAATCTAATGACAACTAAAAGTTTTCTTCTATCTTAAACTAGATTTTTGACCCTTGCGATACACGGGTAGAAATTTAGTGAAAAGGACATACCTCAAAAGTAGTTTAATAGGAATTTAGATACTTGATGTCAAACTACCATAACGATATAACAGGAACATAGATCTTTAATTTCAACTTATGGCTATAAACTCTAGAGCATCATATCTCATTCAAAATTTTGAATTTGTGAAAATCTACCTATAAGTAACATCAATTTTTCCCTCCCACTTTTCAGCGGGAAAGATTGGGAAATTTTCTAATTGTGCTAGAAAAATTAACTAATTATATCAGACAACCGTCATTTAATATATATATATATATATTACTCCCTTTTACATTTTTGTATTTGTAAAGCCCCAAAATTTTATTTATGTTTCTTGAGATTTTTCTGAAACTTTTAGGAATCAAATGAAATGCTATGCTCAATTTTATTAACGATAAAATTTATTTATTAAGAAAAAAATATAATAGTTTTAAAATGACAATTATCCATTAAGGATAATTGCGAAATTTACCCTCAATTAAACGAAAATTTAATTGCAGGTTAGCCCTTAAGAAAAACTATAAATAGTTAGAAATATATATATATATATATATATCGAAAGCCAAGTACGCGCCTTTTCCTCTCAAAATGGCTAGCCAAAACATTCTAGCGCCCAGGCTATGGCTGGTAACATTCTAGCGCCCAGATAGCTAGTATTACTTGGCCAGCCAGGTATTATTGCCTGGCCAGCCGAGTAATGTTGCAACCTAGTTGGCTAGCTAAGTAATGTCTGCATCCTTTTAACTTTTATACTTTATAACGTGGTTTTAATATGATGTACAGGTAAAGTGTTCAAGCAGCTTTAGAGGTAGTGATAACTCCACCGACAGTACAAAGCTTAATTTGTCGAGTATACGCTTCTTACATGCGATACATGAATGTTGCAAGTGTGTTTACTGTTGCGCATTAATAGATTGATATTATTATATCGTGCTTGATATGTAGTACGCCAAGCATGGATACATTGAGCATGTGGATGATTGGCATACATGAGGAACATGTTATGATACGGTTAGTTGCGCATTGGTGATGCTGTGAATGATTTGCGTCAGGTCCCCATATAATGCATGGCTTATGTAGCCTCCGGGTAGATATGCCACTTAGGACAGTGTACTCCTCGTGAATGTTGGGGGTTCGGCGGCAGGCTAGTCGGGTATATACAGTGGACGCAGTGTTGGGGGCCCAGAGGGTCCACTGCTTGGGTATATATACTAGACACAGTATTGAGGGCCCGACAGTAGATATGATATGGCCAGGCCTTGTCTTTTGCTATTGGTAAGTCCTTAGCGACGGCTAAGGCAAGGTAAGTCCTTGGGAACAAGACATCTGTGCACTATATATATTGACGGACCTTATTTATGACGAGCTCATGCGGTGCTTTATACGCGGGACGCAGGCCGTTTATGACTGGTTGGTTGCGTGTGGAAGCACCAGTTCATTTGTTAGATATCATGAATAAGCTATGCATGTTATCATGTTCACTAAGTCTTTATGGTTCACATAGTTACTTTGTACTGTAGATTTACGTGTCAACAATACGGACCATTAGAAGTTCAAGGAGGGTCGGACTGAGATACGTTGAATCATAGCGATTCTATTGGGGTAAATAATTATATTCCGCTATGTGGGATAAAATAGTATATTGTATTTTTTTAAGGCGTGGATCGTTACAGTATTTACCGAGCACTTCATGGATAAATTATCACAAATTGAAGATAAAATGTGGATCTCTACGCTACTTTATTGATTTATTGAAAGAAAAAAAAGATTAAGCAAGTAACTAAGACATTGTTTACAAAATAAAATGAAATAATTAATAAAAGGGTGTCTTAATCTTGACCTCTATCACATTTACAAATCCAACACAATTGATGCAAAACTTGACATGCGCTACCATAAAAGATATTTTATTAACCCATAAATGAATAGTTTGAGATTTCATGTGCAAAATCCATCTTAACCCCAAAGTCCCACACCTCCCACCATACTTAAGATGTATTTTAGTAATACTCTACAAAGTTCCAATGTATGTTCAAATAGATCTTGTATATACAGGGATCTTATGATTAAGCTAAAAAGTTTTCTATATTTAGATGTCCGATTAATTCAATAAACATATCAAGAGTCATTTGGAATTAATTCACTGGTATTATATTAATAAAAATTGCATATATATATATATATATATATATCTGTGTGTGCTCGCGCGTATAATAATAGGCTGAATAACTTTTTACATACCAAACTATGTTAGGGAGTCACAAGTCGTTCAAACAAGTCACAAGTGTCACGGTGGTTAGATACTCATATTCCGAGTGAAATGTCTTGAGTTTGAATCACACATATCCATCCCCTATTTCCCAGTATAAAAAAATGTTAGGGAGTTACAAAGAGAATACTATTCAAATCCATTTGTTCATTTGTTAATTAATCTAATGATAGCTAAAAGTTTTCTTCTATCTTAAATTATGAAAGAACTTTTAATAAAAAAAAGTAAACAAAAAGGAGTTTTGTGTAAGCATAATAATGCCGAACAAAAAGGATGAGCTCGCAAGCTCTCTAGCAACTCGCAAGTTGTTAAGATAAGAACTAGCAAGTTCTTAGAAAATTCAAGACAAATTCTTGAAAGAAGATTTATTCATAAAAATAGGATTGATCAATACAATGAAATAAGCCCTATATTTATAGAGCTCAAAATAACTTAATTCTGAGATAAGTAAGGAAAACTCTATCAAATCCAGTAACCTACAAGTAATAATATAAAAAAACTAATTAAATTAAATAAACTCTAATCCAAAATAACAATAAATCAAAATAAGCTAGATAAATAATTATATCCTCTTAAGATATGCATCATTCTCCCCGGCTGAGAAAAACTCGACTTCTGCGAGTTAGATTGTAGCTTCTAAACCATAGAGGCCGATCTTTCTTCCTCATCAAGCAACGGTATGGAACTCTTAATAACCATATGACGCATAACTCTACCCAAGGAGGGTGATCTTTAGTGTGAATAAAACATTGAGAGAAAACCTTTGGAAATGACATATGTTGCAACTTATCCAAAACAACATCAACAGAACCCACAGTATGAATAACATGCTGTAGCATGGTAGACTCGCCTGCACAAACCAATATTGCAACACTGCTGGCTCTAATGAACCTCGACAAGGTAACAATTTTGCAATATTAAAATCTAAACTTCTATTCAAGTGCAATGGCCAGTCAAACAAATTATTTGTAAGTTTTGAATCCATGACTTTGTTCTTAATATGTTTTGGAAAGCGACTTAATTAAAGAGCACAAAGTAAAACATAAAAATTATCTTTAAAAGAAATATACCAACCCTACACATTCAAAACATGCAAATAACTCACATTATTCAAAATAATTCTACGTTTGATCTCAACATGAGAATTATGAAGATAGTTAACAGCTGATTGAGTTGGAATAATGTGAAGGAAATTAGTACGCAAAAGTATAATATCAATAGGAAATGAGTGCAATTGGATAAATGCTTTGGAAAAGAAAGTGGCAACTGGGGAAGTATTAGACACATGAGGTAACTCCATATGAGATGTATGCTTGAAGTCGGGTAAAAGAATGGTGGAGTTGAATCCTGTTTTAGTTCTTACAATTGTATCTATTGCATTTGTGTCTATGGGAGATAAGGTCATGAGAGGAGACTCAAGATATGACTCAAAACTTACATTCTCATTGTCAGAGTACTTTATGGACTCAAACATTTCATCATCACTATCAAAGGCTCAATACAGTCAACAATATAGATATTATCATCAGAAGCGGGAGTTAATACACTACAAATAGGCTCAGGCTTATTAGGAGAGGATGACTTAGACTCAAAGTTCAATTTAGGCATATGATTTTCTTAGCACAATTTTGTAAGTCTTTCAAAGCTCAAGCATCATTGTAGGCTGCTTGTAATGATAAAGATCGGAGTATAAACCAACTTTTTATGTTATGATCCAATCCATCTATAAATCTAGAAGCAACGACATTTGGAGCTTCATATATACCACAACTCCTAACTGAATAGTTGAAGTGAGTGAAATATTCATGAACAGTGGATGATCTTTGCCTACAATGCAAAAAGAATTGGTCTAACAACTAAGTTTGATAATAAGCATGAGCATATTTATTACTTAAGAGTCATTTTATCTCATCCCATGAAGTAATATGACGTTGTTCTAACACTTCAATGTTTTGCCAAATTATTCTCCAATCATGCCTGGCAGTCCCAACAAGTGTTAAACTTGCAAAATTAATGCAACGAGGGCCACTTATGTGATGCGAGTTAAAGAGATTTTCCAGCCCATCTATCCAGACAAGAAACTCTTTAGGGTTAGATCTGTCAAAAGATGTGGGTTCAACTATAGTGCCTTGAGTATCATAGTTTGTAGGATATGAACAATTGTATTGGTTGGGAAAAGTAGGATAATCGGTGCGGCAAGAATAACCAATGGATTTGGAGCATAGATGATAGAATGAAAAGTGAATTGCCAAGACAAACAAAAATTATATTAAATAAATGAAGTTATAGCTTCCTAAATTGTGGCATCCCAGTTTTTCCTTACACTTTCGTCTCATGTGATAGAGTGAAAATACGGACCCAATTAAATACGCATATAAGATTAAGGACTAAAGTATTAAAGTGAGAAGGAAAAAAAATGTAAAGAATCAAATTGGGTCCAGAAAGTTCTCGTGCAAATTGAACCCAATTGCCATCATCTATCTATAATATAAATATACACATATAATATTATATATATATACACACACAAATAAAATAGAAAGAGAAAGCAAAGAAGTGAGAAACAGAAAAAAGAGAAAACCGAGAGAAAAAAGGAAGTCGAGAGATGAGAGCCGTGAAAAAAAAAAGCATGAAGCCAACGGTGAAGGAAGCCACGAAATTTTAGAGGTGAGTTCTTGATCAATATGGGTCTTATGATTTTAGCCTAATTTCAAAAGATATGTAGAGCTTTAATTCTACATTATGTTTAAGTTGGGGTTTTAAATATATGGTTTGATGTTATGAATTTTAAAAGGGGAAATGACTAATTTGTTGATATAAGTTAGATGTACTTGAAAATTTTTGAAGCATATACATGATATGAGATTTTTTGGGTTTAGAGTTTTGAGGTTGATTTAAGGAAATTTTTAGAGAATTGAATAGTTGATTTTGATTTGGTTTTCTATTCGTTTAAATGGTATGCAATTAATCTTAGACATGAAATTGGAATTATGTGAAGGTTAGAAAAGAATTACATAAAGTTAGTATATGAGATCACAATTTTTAAAGGGAAATTAAAGCTGAAAATTTTTAAATGAAGTGTTATTGAGGGTAAATCAAGGGATGAATTAAGTTAAATGTATTTAGCTATCTCTTTCGTTACTTTGTTTTATGTTAGAAGATGAGAGTATTAAGGTTATTATTATTAAAGACAAGTTTAACTAAATAATGACCCAAGAAGATGTTAATAAATTCTTAAAGTTTACAATATGATATTGGAGATTTAAGTTATGTGATTTTATGATGTGAATATGAGTTAAATAAGGAAAGTCATGGTTGAAAATTTTATTAAAGGTTAAGAATTGATGTTTAAAAGTGAAGGGTTAGTGTTATTATTTTAGTAGATATTTACGACTTTAATATGTGATATTACTACAATTTTTAAGATGGAATTAAGTCTAGAATAATTGTATGAAAGGAAGCATAAGAAGTTAATATGGAATTCTAGAAAGGGCAAACATGTAAGTGTGAATTTAACAAAACACTTAAGGTTGGAATTATGGTGCATGAAGTTTCTGCCCTTCCAAATTTTAGAGGCCATAACTAATGATATATGTGGAATTTTAATAAGGCACAAGTTGGAAAATGATCTCCCATGAGTTGTCTATCAGTGAAAATTTGAATGACGCCATTTGGAGGTCGCTAAGAGTTTTTATTACATGTTTTGGGGAAGTGGTTATTGTATACCCGAGAACAGTTTTTGGAGAGGTTAATAAATATTTTGGTATTCCTAACGTAGTTTTCTTGAGCTCAATTTCACATATAATGAACTTATATGAGTTCCCTATATTCTAGGAGAATTTCGTGAAAATACGACACCGTTCTTGACTATAAAATGGCTTTAAATATACATTGCCCAATTATGAAAACTTAAAAATCCTTGTTTGAAGAATTTAAATGAAAAGGAGACTTGAAATCAAAAAGGGAATTTCATGTTGATAAAATTTGTTGAACTATAAGCTCTTTAACTAGTAAATGAGCTAGAAAGAAGATAAATAGAATCGAGCAAGGATATTATATATGGATACATAATGATTGATAAATTTTAAACTATTAGGTAAGTTAAGAAAGAAAGAAACAAGTGAAAAGAAGGAAAAATATGGAAATGAAACTATAGTTGAAAGTATATAAAAGTATGAGTATTTAAAATAGAAGCAGTTCATTAGAAAGAGATTAGATGTTAAGTAGAACTTCATATAATGTTGTAGGAAATGATAAAGATCAAATGGAATGAAACACGAAAGGAGGCTACTTAGCCGGTGAGTGGAGTCTGACCTCTACTTTTCTTTCTAAATGAAATATGATATGTTTTGATTTCATATAAACTTGCAATGTTTTATAAGGAATGTATTTTTATAGAATTTCACAAAAGTTGATATTTCTTTAGAAAAGTTCATGTGAATATTTGTATGAGATGATGTTTCATGATTTTAAAGAATGTTTGAGTTGATACATGATTTATAATCTATGAAAACCCCCAAGTTGTATCTAATGTTATGAATATGCCGCCTACGGGTGAAGCGGCCTATATGACTCAAGCTGACCAAATGATATGCCGCCTACGGGCGAAGGGGCCTATGGCTCAAGCTGACTAAATGAACGCCGCTCAGGCAAAGGGGCCTATGTGCTAGCTATGGTTTAAGCTGTTTATTGTGCCACCTAGGGCGAAGGGTCATAAGGTACCTATGGCCCAAGTTGGTGTCTACGCTCGTATCACTTGTATCATGATCATGTGATGTTGGATACTCTTTGGGAAAAAGTTCTATGAGGATCTTGAAAAGAAATGATTTTCATGATACTTACAAGAATGATAATGATTCCATAAATGTTTTGATGTGCGATGAATTCGAATGACAATGATTCTATAAATGTTTCGATGTGCGATAAATTCAAGTTGATGAATTTTATGATGATTGTTAGAATGAAATGATGTTTCATGATGTTTTCCCATAAGGAATGATTTTATAAATGTTCATGTGACGCTGGAATTGAGTTCAAATTATAAAGGTTAAACATTTGAGATTTTGTAAAGTTATATTATAATTTTTCGAAGCCTCTTTATTTAAAACTCCACTCACTGGACTAGTTAGTTCATATGTTTTTAAAATGATTTTCCTTCCAGGTAGAAATTGGAGTTTGGGCAACACATCGTAGCCGGGCCGCTGTTTCAAGGATTCGAGCCACCACATAGAATTTATTATAGGGTTTTTGTATTATAATTTATACACTTGGTATGGTTAAGTTTACTAATATTCATTGGGAATTCTGGGTGAAGCATACTTGATTTAGTATATTTCTTCATACAAGAAGTATGGTGATTTGTGATGATGGGAATTCTTATAATGCGAAGTGTCAATGGGTTGATGTTGGGTGTTATGCAGGTTGATTTGTTAACAAATTAGAGGAGGTGCTGTCGAAATTTTTTTCAAGATTATTAGCATGTTCACGAGCCTTGACGGTAAATTTTAACTTTTAGTTAGAATTTATCATCGGCGCACGTCACTTTTCTAGTAAGTTAGAGGTACTATAGGTGGGGCATGTCATAAATATTAGAAAAAAATAGTAAAAGCAAAATTTTGTTTTCTTTAATAATTAGATGATGACTAGCCAATACTGTAAATAAAAGAATGAGATTTAATTAGGATCCAAAATTGTACCTTAAGGGCAATAGAAGAAGCAGTGAATAATTTCAAAATATTTGGCCAGCAGATGCAATCTATAGCAATTGAAATACGAGCAGCAATATGTTGGGTAAAATTCTGGAGCATGTAGTTGCTGAAAAAACAAATCTGCGTTGTTATCTTTGTAACGCAATTTTTCTTCCTGGTGAACAGTAAATCATGTGAACATCGTGAACAGTAACCACGTGAATAATACCAGCGTGAATAGTTGGAGAATCTCCGTGGCTTGTTGAAAGACGAAACTTGATTGTCTGTATGCTTAGAAGGTGATGTTCCTTTGCCGAATGCACGTAACACAAATTAGGTCAAAGAATTAATGTAGGCTGTGATACCAAAATTGATGCCGAAAAAAGAGCACGAGCTCGCAAGCTCTCTAACAACTCGCAAGTTGTTAAGATAAGAACTCGCAATATCTTAGAAAATTCAAGATAAATTCTTAAAAGAAGATTTATTCATAAAAATAGGATTGATCAATACAATGAAATAAGTCATATATTTAGAGGATTCAAAATAACCTAATTCTGAGATAATTAAGGAAAACTCTGCTAAAACCAATAACCTACAAGTAATAACCAAAAAAAACCTTATTAAATTAAATAAACCCGCATCCAAAATAAAAATAAATCAAAATAAGCTAAATAAATAATTATATCCTTTTAGGATATGCATCACATTAATGGCAACGAAATTTCCAACTGAAATTGTTGCTAGAAATGGCAGCGTCCTGTAGCAATTTTTGTCAGTAAATTGCTGGTTTTGCTGCCTCCGATAGCAACTGTGCTGCCAAGCAAAATTTATGGTTGAAATTACTGCTGGAACTAGAAAATTGCTGCCTCAAATTAGTTGCAAATTTTCTGACAGTATGCCATTTCTAACAGCAATAGTGGCTGAAACTTTTGTTTTTACCGTTTCTGGCAGCAATTTCAGCCAGAAATTTTGTTGCTTTAGACAGCCACAGCTGGAAATTTTGCTACCTCCGACAACCATTGTGCTACCAGAGGCAACCAAAATTGCAGTCAGAAATGACAGCAGTCACAAACACCCCTCATTTTTCCTTTTTTTTTTTAATTTTTATATCATATTTTTACATTTTAAAACTTTTTTTAATTTAAAATAGATAAGGGACATAATGGTAATTTAATAAAGAATTTAATAGAAAAGCTGTCGGAAACCATCAAACTGGACCATATGTGCAAATTAATGAAAAGCTAGAGACTCAGTGGATTGAAAAAAAGTTAAAAAATCAGTTGATACTAACTTCAAAGGTTAGAGATGATATGAGAAAAGGCAAGGTGTCGAGTGCCTCACAAGTCCCCGAGTATTGCCTCCCCCCTGGGCAGCAATTTCAGCCAGAAATTTTGCTGCCTCCAACAGCCACAGCTGGAAATTTTGCTACCTCTGACAGCCACTGTGGTACTAAAGGCAACTAGAATTGCAGTCATAATTACTGCCATTTCCGGCAGCCACACACCCCTCCTTTGTCTTTTTTTTTTTTATATTTTTATATCATATTTTTATAGTTTTAAACTTTTTGTTTTTAATTTAAAAATAGATAAGGGACATAATGATAATTTAATAGAGAAGTTAACAGAAAAATTGACAGAAACCGTCAAATAAGACCATACATGCAAATTAATGAAAAGATATAGACTCAGCATATTGAAAAAAAGTTACAGACTCGATTAATATTAACTTCAAATGTTAGGGATAATATGAGAAGAGGCAAGGTAGCGAGTGCCTCACAAGTCCCAGATAATGGGGGGGGCGCGGGCCCCCCCCCCCCC
>CAVNYN010201746.1:54906-66630 GCA_963692815.1 Nyctanthes arbor-tristis
CCCCCCCCCCCCCCCGCTTGGGAGGATTGGAACGAAACGACAGAAGAATTTGGGGAATGGGTGGGTCCTCACTGATTTTTCATTGGGGGTGGGCCCTTGGAGGATTAAAAATTTTGAATGTTGGGGCCAATCACAAATCTTGCATCAATGGGTTTTTTTGGTGTGGGGCTCCCCATTGGTTGCCAAATCATCACCACATATGTCCTCTCTATATAGAGGACTGTTCTTTTTATAGCCGGACTTTGGAGTTTTTTCCCTAAACGAGTAATTTTGCGTGCATTACACGTTGCATGATAACATAAGATTAAACACATAAAAGTAATAAAATATATATTTTAATTATAAATTGGTAAGCAAACTATTGTTAATTTCAATTTTAGAACTTATCTTTAACTATTTAAGATGTATTGACACTGTTATATAATTATAATAATTGAGTTGGGTCGGTGATTGAAATTGAAGAATAAATTAAAATGAATTGAAATTAATCACAATATAAATGTTGAGGAGAGAAGTTTAATGGTAAGTAATAATGAAGACAAAAAAGGATTAATGACATATATAATAAATGCGGGGCAATGAGAAATTGAGACAAAATAGGAATGGGTAGACTTCACAAAAGGTCCCTAACCTTTGTAAAAAATAATAATTTCATCCATAACCTTTTTGTTCCAATCATGTAGGGCTCCAACCTTTCAAAAGTAAGCACACAAGGTCCTTAAATACTATTTTTGTTAGTTGCATTGTTCACTTTTTCTATAAAGACAATTTTACCCTTTATTTAAATTTAACAGATAAGAACACAAATTTTAATTATTTATTTTGATCTCTCTACCGTTTTCTCTTTTACACACTTACTACATATTCGTCTATATATTGTTTTCTCATCAACTCCATTTAAATCAAGCTATACATATACATTGATTAATATATTATTTTTTCCCATTCACTTACCTAACACTAGCACTACCACTCGTGTTATAGTCACTTTAGGCAATGAACTATTTGAAATTTAAACTTAAATAAGCAATGACAATTGATATTTAGGTCATAAAAATTAGAACGATTAAAAATATATGAATTTTTCTTGTGAAAAAATTGAAAGTTTAAATTACTGGTAAATTTTAAAAGGAAGGACCCTTTTTGTTTAAGCTACAATCCCTCTCATTTCAAATTTTTGCGTCTACATATAACTAAAAATAAGAGATAAATACTCTTTTATTACTGTTAAAGGCAACTTAAGTGGATGATGCTTTATCCTTCCTCACTCTAAAAAAAATAGTGAAGGAAATGGTGGTGGTACTTGGTGAAAGTTAGGAGCTCCTAATTAATCAGATAAAATAACATATTTTCTCATTCTTTTATTTATATTTTTTTGGATTTTTTAAAAGATTTTTATACTAATTTCCTTTTATTTCATACAATGAGATTAAAATGGTCATTTTGTAAGTATATAAATGTGAAAATAGATAGAAATTGCTCATAGGAGCCTTTTGTGCTTATTTTTGAAAGATTGGGGACCTACATGCTTTAAAGAAAAAGTTGAGGATGAAATTGTTACTTTTTACAAAGGTTGGAGACCTTTTGTGAAATTTACCCAATAGGAATTAGTAGAAAGATATGGACAAAACAGGAAACTTCATTTCGTATATTAATTTTGAAGTAATTTAAAATACTAAATAATGATGGTTGCCTTTTCATTTTTTAACCACTTATATATATAAATTATTTAGAGAAGTTTTCCCGGTCTATTCATTTTTTTTTTCTCCCAGTCTATTCATTTTTTTTAAATTCATTTATTTATTTTGAAGGAATAATTAATTAATTAGTAATTGATTCGAGCTATAATAATAAGGGTAAGTCTAGCTTATGAAGAAAATGTATGGATGAGTGAGGAAATCAAAAGTTTTTTCGTCATTCACCATTTTTATGTATAGTGATTTTCATTTCTTAAGCCCTTAAGTACTAAGGATAATGGTTGAAGTAAGCAATTATTTTCTTATTTTCATATATTATTAATTTTTTAAAGGGAATTTCATGTATTACGTCTGAAGTTAATTAAAAATATTAAGTAATTGTGGTTTTCATTTCATAATCATTTATTTAATTTAAGTAATATTATTATAGATAAGTTCTCTTAGCCTTTTCCTTTATTTATTTTGAAGTAATAATTAATAATTAATAAGTTAGTAATTAATTCGAGTTATGATAATTGTAAGGGTAAGTTTGGATTTTGAAGAAAATACAAGGGTAAATAAAGAAATCAAAAGATTTTCCTCCATTCACCCTTTTTATATATAGTGATGATTAGTGTTACGATTGTACACAGATTGGGAAGTGGTTTCATTTTTGTGTAATGCTACAAATCACTACATCTCATGTCCGCCCCACATCTACCTCAATGAGTTGCTCATCTATTGAGATAATTTGTTTCTATTTTATCGCGATATATAAGCAATTCAATGTAGTGGATATTGTGTGGATATGAGATGGGGTGGTCATTTAACATTATTTTTCATTTTTTTTAAAGTACCATTGATATAGCAATCAATAGAGTGGATGTTTGGTGGATATGAGATGTAGTGGATATTTAACATTACATTTCACTTTTTAGTGCCATTGATAGTAGGTTTCAAGCATCAGATGTTTAGTGTCGGTTATCAATTGCTAATAGCATAATAGGAGTAAATCACCACCTCATAAATCACATCAAGATTAATATTATATCACATCATCTGTCCAAAATGGTGCTTGATCAAATTCACTACCCCATTGAGTGGTTTTCTTTTTTTTTTTTTTTTTCTCTTTTTCTTTTGCTGAAAATGTGCCAAGAGAGGTAACATGTATTTTACACGCCGGTGTCTTGCCTTTACCATTTGCCATGACATCAATAACCAAAAGGATATTTGGATTATGAACCACAACTGAAAATGTTAACAAGACAACATTAATAAAGTTTGAAATATGTATATACAAAGCAGTGCTTGTCTGAAAGACTGCAACATGATTCATGCCTTCAAATGTTTTCAAATGATACAACAATTAAAAAATGAAAATGGTCATGTCCTGATGCTAGGTAGCATAATTAAATCATCTCCTCGCTCAAAGAGGACAGCATGTCGACTCCTTATGCACCGGTGTTACTTCAACATTTGATTAGTAACACTTGTTACAAAGATGACACCACACAGTTGATAGTAGGACGGAGGGAACGAGTAATCTAGTTTAACTAAGCTCGTGGAAGTGTCAAGGCTTGTCATTTTTGCCAATGAATGTTGGTGTAACTGATACAACGCCAATTAGAAACAAAGTAACTATAGACTGGACGTCATAGAGGTCACCCACTGATTGCAAGTCGCCAAGCGCTATTCCAGCCTGGAGAAGTCCAAAGAGTCATTATTACTTGCACAATAGAACAGGTGTCCAAATTAATTTAAAGAAAAACAACTGCTTCATCACTTAATTAGATGTAAGGTAAGCCGGATTGGACATGACAGCCCATATTAGGAACTAAGGAGAAGCTAAAATCTTATCATTCTAACATCAGGTCCAGTCAGTACATAAAATGTCTATTTAGCATCATTGTTAAACTTAATCCAGTTTGTTTTCTTGCTTTGGATGAATAAGATCTCCGAATGTGATTGCACCCTGCTCTTAGAAAATGCATTCGCCCTACTCCACTTTATCACCATCTTTTATCTACACATAACACAACCCATTGGAACAAAAGGTTTATACTGCTGCCAGGCTCGTTTCAGAAATAATTGCATACAGAATAGAAAGTAATAGAGCAAGAATAAACATATGGAAACAACAGGTTTATACTGCTGGGAACAAGAAAGTAAATGCATTCGCCCTACCCCACTTTTTCACCATCTTTTATCTACATAACCCATGGGAACAACAGGTTTATACTGCTGCCAGGTTAACGTTTTAGAAATAATTGCATACAGAATAGAAAGTAATAGAACAAGAATAAGTACCTTGACGGTGACGAAAGCAGCAGGGATGATCCCAATTAAAGTAGCCAAAAAGAAAATATGATAAGGGACGTCCACAATTGGTGAAGCAACATTAATAAATGTATTTGGTAATGTGGGGGTCACTCTCAGGAAAAGCATGTAGTTCAGCAGCCGCTTACGTCTTCTAGCAACCTGAATAAACAGAAATATTATACTCCATTGGTATGATTGACATTTGGCAGCCAATTTATGATCTCAAATGAGTCAACAGTCACCTGTTCTTGGAAGAAGGATAATTTGTCAGGCCAGAGGCAGAAGACCAGTGGTCGACCAATTAATTTGGACAAAAAGAAGCATGAAGATGCACCAGCCGTAGCTGTGAATACAACAAGAGCTACCCCTTTAAAGATCCCAAAAAGGGATCCAGCAAGCAAGGACATAAAAACTGTTCCTGGAATCATAAAGGTCTGCATAAAAATGTAGACGAGGCAGTATCCAACTAGAACCTGTACAGTGTAATCGTTTGTATAGCTCTCCAGGTTATCCCTGTAGCAAACATAAGACCAAAATGGATTACCTATTATGCTGATGGACAACAATATCTTTGAGCAATCTTAATAAAATAATTCAGCAGCAGAAAAATGTGACTAGCAGGACTGGCCCTAACACTAATCGACCAAAGCGGTCACTTAGGGCATCCAATTGGATAGTGTTGAAAAGTTAACATTTGAGTTTTTAAAATATATGTCCAAACAATAGTATAGAATTAATGTGTATAGAATATTGACATATAATGTTTTGTAGCCTAGTGGTAAAATCATATATTTTAGCTTCTATCTTTAATTATAGGTCAAAGGTACAAATCCTTATACCGACACTGCACATTTGGTTTTACTTTTTCTAAGAGCCAATTTAAATTTTTTATTTTTTGTGTTTAGTAATAATTACAATTCTTGTAAGTTTTATTAAATTTCAAATACTAAATTTGTAGTATAATTTTATAAGAAAAGGGTCCTTTTATTGTTTAAGTAGTGTATATGGGGTTCTTAAATGATAAAATATAATTAAGTGTCTTAGAAATTGACAATTATCAAGATGAAAATTCATTTGACTATTATTTAAAACGTTTACTTATTTTGCTCACTTTTTTAATATGAAAGTAAAATATCCAAAGTTCAAACCGTTAAAATTGTGTTTAGTCTAAAATTTTCTAAAAGGGAGGCCCATTTAAATTTCACATAGGGCCCCCGAAATCTCAAGGCCAGCCCTGATGACTAGTTAGTTAGAACAAGAAATGCATAACACCTTAAATGACTGGTGAATGACCTTCCAGAAAAACTTAAGTAGGAACCCAAAAAATTAAAGGCATCTAAAAGCTCTCGACATTGTCAATCTACCAACTCCAAGAAAAACACTAACTGGTACACAACGCTGATACCATTTCAGTTTTAGATCTGATTCAGCTGTGATTTTTCAAATAGTGCAGGAAAGAACCATAAACTCATAAAGCAAACTTCATCAATCTATTTATCAAAATCAAGTACAAAAAAATGCATGTGGCGAGGAGCTCAATTGTACTATACATTAGCAAAGACAATCCCATTGAATAGATGATTTCGGTCAACAGGAGTCAAATTCTAGATACACCTAGAGTCACTCTGTTGCAGACTTGCAGCTCAGAATGGAAATGCAATCTTGATTAACAAACAAAAAAGTTCAGACATCTTGAGGATCTGTGAAATAATATCAAAACAAAGTTAAAAGGAAGAGTTTGCTTGTAAATGATATTTAAAAAAAAATAGGGAAGAGTGAAAGGACAGTAAAAGGAAGACAAATCTAATTCATATGCAACTTCAAATTGATAAATTTATATACTTGACTAGCGTCGCAGCAGGCATCAATGATTCATTTCATGTCCAGTAGTCGGATAGGTATTGCAGGCACTTCTAGGGCTGTCAACTGATATTGCATTATGAACCTTAAATATTTCTAAGCTTCCAGCATACATATAAGGTAAGACAATAAGTCAATAACATATATTCCCTCCTCCCAAGCTAAGAAGGAAACTCCTCTGGTATCTGCCATTCCAATCTGAAGCATTAATGTACTGTTACTTTGATCTCACCTGGACAGGAATTTTTACTCCATAATTAAAACCTCTAAAAAGTGCATTTCTGCCACCACAACACGAACTATCCTTTCAGGTAAATCTTGTTTGTGAATTTAAATATTCTGTCACATGAACTTCAATCATCTAAATCTTTTCAATGATTCCTTTCTCCGAGTATCAGCATTGCAATCGCACTTTCATTATTTTAACCAAATTCTTGCATATCCTTTCCTTAAATAACCAGAAGCAAAGACCATATCATAGTACCACTTCCAAAATGGCATGTGGATTATAGTCACCTGCCTTATAATTGAGAAGCAAAAATTCATGCACCTTTTAAGCATTCACAATTATCAATTAGCTTCAGCAAAGCACTTCTATATCCAATACTGATGTTTAACAGAAGATGTTGAACTTGGACATTGGAGTAGAAAAAGCAAATACTAATCGGACTTGTTGAGTCAAAGACTTTAGGTTTCATTTCATTTTCCATAATCAGATCCCATACTAATATCATTATCATCTATCATTCTCCTTGTATTTATACCAAAGAGGTCCAAATTGCCATTGACTTGCCATTATTTGGAAATTGGATGAACTACTTCCTAATGCAATAAACTGACAAATCTCTCACAACCATAATTATAGTTCCAAATAACATCCATTACATTCCAGCTACACAAGCTTTCAATAGAAGCAACAATGAAACTAATATAAACACACACAACAAAACTTATAATATAAAACTAATTTTTTTATTTTTAATCTACATCATAAAACTAATATAAACACAAACAACAAAAAATCACAATAATAGCGACAATTAAATAACATGAAATCAAGAAAAATTAAATATGCAGTAAATTTGAGGGAGGAAAAAGAAAGAAAAGATTACTTGAGGATTTGAAGGTCCTGTAGAGAACGCGGAAGCCTGAGGAAGCTGTAATCAGATGTAGGCATTGTTAGGTAGATCCCCATCAACCCCAGAATAAATCCCAATACGACGGAGCTCGCCACCGTCACCTCCCACAACTTCAACGGGAACTGCCCCGATTTCACCTCCGCCTTTCCTTTAATCACATCTCCATAATTCCCCTCATTCAAAGACCCCACTTCTGCATCCATTTTTGATAACCCCACAAAAAAATCCACAAGAAAAATAATCCAATTTTCTGCTTAATTCTAAATCTAATTTAATCGCAATTTACAATGTTTGATTGGCGTTTAAGATAAGAATTACATAAGCAGATAAATACAAGATATACGTGTATATAACAATGATTATCAATTAAGAGGGAAAGAACGAAAAAGAGATTGAGAGGTTTTCTTCTTCTTCTTTTGCTTTGAGGACACTCTTCTCCTCTCTCCCTCTCTCACAAATTTTCAGCAGAGACGATTAATGTCTGCAAATAATTTGTCTATTTATTGAATACTATTCAGACAGTATATGAAAGAATATTCTTTCCTTTTGCTCGTAAAATCCAAAAAGGTCATTATTATTCTATTGCTTTTTGTTTTTCTACTATTATTTGTAGCTTTATATAAAGGAAAAATGTTTTCCAAATTAATACCAATCACGGAAAATTTTCAAAACCCTTTTAGAAGATTTGTAATAAAACTTCCCAACACGTGTGACGTGTATAAATACATATTACGTTTATTTTATCCACACCATATGTCTTTTAAATACATGTGATGTGCATCTATACACGCCGCGTGAGATAGGAGGTTTTGTAACAAAACCTCCAAGAGATTTTAGAAATGGACTCTACCAATCACATATTCTCCATGAAAAACATTTTTTCATAGTTATCAATAATTTTTCTTTATATTTCCACCACAAAAAACCTTTTGGAGGTTTTGTCATAAAACCTTTCATCCCATATGTCATGTATCGAAATACATGTAGTGTACATCGCTACTAGCCAAATGGAATGGGATGATTTACTATAAACCTTTTGAGAAGTTTTTGAACATTTTAAATTGTATCATATCAGTAGAAATTTTCAAATGCACATGGTAATAATGTGTATTGTAAGAATGTGCAAGTACCAGACGTTTAATGTCGTAATGTCATAAACATTGATATATGACATAATATCATCGCATTATCATACTATCCAAATTATATCAGTGGCTATTATTATGTCATACCATTTGTCTAGTATCATAAAAACATATAAGACGTCTCGTGTTTGAACATTTTCAATATGTATTGTATAAGATACTCACTTACAATAATATCACCAACGGTCCCCTATTTTAAAAACTTTTAACTAATTGGACCCTTATAGGCATGTTTTATAATGTACACTACAGCAGCTACATGATCATTCGTTGTATTACTACTATTTGGCAGTGGGATATACGAACATTGAGAGATTAGATTTATGGTACCAAACTAGCAATCCATAGATTACTGCATTTTATTTTACAATCTAAAGCAAATTTGAAAAATTTATTAGACAAGAAGATTTATATTTCTCATGCATGGTTTATGTAGTTTCACTTTTATTATTATATATTAAAATGAAAGACACATGGTTTGCATTAATTAGTTATTAATGAAAAAATTAATTGGAGATCAACAACTTGACTCCTTTCTTTTTTAACACACACACATATATTAGAGCAATCACATGTATTTCAATGAATGCCACAGCCAATTATTCTATTGTTTTATTCTCTTCACTCTCTATAGATTTCTACGAAATATTGTTCTCTTATGATCAAGAAGATTTACAGTGTGTTTCGTAACTCTATTTATAAACAAATATGTTTATAAACTTCACCTGACAATCAACAAAATAATGTCACATAATAATTTATAGACCAATTTATAAATAATTCAATTGCCAAACACACAGATTTATAGGAGAATATGTCGTGTGACTGTAAAGAAAGATTATTGAATAATGTGAAAATTTATTTTTTTTAAAATATGTGATTAGTATTGATTTGATAAGTTTTTTAGTTTACGTAAAATTCTATAAAACAAGCTCTAAACTGCCTTTTTCTTTGAAAATCGATTATAAAGTTTGAAAAGAAAGATAATAATGAGAGAGTACCAACTTACCATTTGACCCTTCCATTGGAGAAAATTTTTGATCTTCGCATTTTCTCATCCTGTATAAAGCAATTCACACCTCCTTGCATTCGACTAGAGATACTTTTGGAGCCTTGTAGTATATAGTATATACAATAATAAAATATACAAGTCCAATTTCATCTCATCTCCTCGTGAAAAGATTTTTTTTGATTACAAAGGGGATGGTGAGATTTGACGGGACTACCCGGTAAGGAGCTAAGTTCTTAACTACTGGACTAGCTCTTTGATCTCATGAAAAGATTTGAACGTACTATTTCTTTTTTTTTTTTCTTTTTTTTTTAATACTATCCCCATCCCATAAAGATTTAGTCTAGTAGTTATTTTCACATAAATTAAGAAACGATAGTAAGTATAGTTAAAACATTAAATTATACCTTATTTTTCCATATATATACTTATATCTTATTAATTGTTTGAAATAATTTCAATGTATAGGTTGATGAATAACATTAATTAATTAGGGGCACATATGAAAATAAAAAATTAAATGCATACTCAATATGATAAGTGGACTATCTTTTTTAGATGGACGAAAATAGAATAGTAGAATATCTTTTTAGGTCGGAGGGAGTATTAATTATTTTTTGTTTTTGATCATAGAATTAAATAATCTAATATAATTAGGAAGGTATTGCAAAGAGGCATTTGTGAATAATAACAGGGACGATAGGTAATCGCCAAATCCACAGCACTAAAGAATCAGGGGCCAATCGTTGTAATAAAGGCACTTTAAAAGATAAACACATATGAAACGATTACTAAGGTCAAACACTATATTCACGATCAAATCAAGTGCGCCAACAGAGATCCACACCTATAAATACCCCGCCATATTCAAAATTAAACTAACTAACTTTCTTTCATTTTTATTTCACTCGAAGAACATACACAAATCTCATTTTCTCTTAATTCTCTGAAAATCATTTTTCTTGTGATTCAACTAATAATTGAATCATTAGTGCCGTCTGTGGGAATCGAAACTGATTCTCATGAAAATTCCACAAAAATTTTTGTTTTACTAAAGGAATCAACCTTGGAAAGTAAGGGCAATTCTCGAGAATTCCTTCAAAATTTCCATTTAATTGATTGATTTTGGAAAGCAATGTTAGTTCATACAGAATTTCCTCTGAATTTCCATTTAGCATAACAGAAATTAGTCTGGTAAAGGCTGATTCAATGCCTCCAAAATCAAAAATCTCAAAGGCGGATAAGTTGAAAAATGTTCTCAGAGAAGACGAAACCACCATCGGAGACAGCCATTCCGCACTGGCGCACAATGCTACTTCATCTCCAGTTGCAACCCAAGGGAAGAACCTTCAGGAAAAGTTTGCTCAAATGCAGCAACAATTAAACGCGGTCATGGCTTTACTTTCACAGCAGTCGTGATGAATTCTCCACATACAAATCCAACTTCGATCCCTGAACAGGCTGCCAGAGCTCCACTTGCAGAGGATACCCCGGGTTATAGCCGATCAGAAATTATTCCTGAGGAAGTGTTGATGCAGAAAATTGAAGAGGTACTAATCAAACGCAAAACACAGTTAAGGCCGGTGGTGATGAGGGCTGATCCTTTCTTAGAAAAAATACACAGTGTCAAGCTACCTGATAAATTCCGTGAGCCAGCCGAGGAATGTGATGGCACCACAGATCCCATTAACCATCTGAGAACGTACCAAGGCCGAGTGAATTTACATGGATGGCCGGATGCCATAGCGTGTCGTGCATTCCCTTTAACACTGAAGAAAGATGCTCGCGAATGGTTTGACACGCTGCCACCTAAATCTATTGAAAATTTTGCAGAGTTAGCTAATCAATTCGCTATTTTCTTCTCGAGCAGTGCACGGAAGAAGAAAACCGCATTAGCTTTGATGCAAGTGACACAGGAGAAAGGCGAATCCCTACGGGAATATATTTCGCAATTTAATCGCGCAACTTTGGGGATCAAAGATTTGCAAATGTCAAGTGTTGTTTCAGCTTTGCTCACGGGATTACAAAATCAAAGTTTTCGCGTAAGCATATCTAAGAAGCCACCGATGACAATGGTCGAATTGCTAAGAAGAGCAGATTCCCATATAGATCAAGAAGAGGTTCTATCCGCTTCAGCGCGATTTGATACAAATCCGTTATTCTAAGGAAAACGTAAGAAAGGAAGATGGTCAACTTGAGTTGCGAAATTTTCGAACTCCCAGACCCAATTTCAGTCATAATCGTCATGTCAGTAGATTCCACAGACCGTACACAACCCCAGCTCATCGCTCAAATCCACGATATCATTCCCGGGGCTAGCGGTGGAAGCAGTAGAGGCAGTAGGAGGACACACAGAAGCTTCAAAGAGAAGAGACCATATAAAATAGTCTTGGGCAATGATGCAATGATTACCTGAAGGAACCGTCCATTGGCCATAAAAATTGATGTCTAGACCTGAGAAATGCGACAAGAGTAAGCTTTGCCAATTCCATAAGGAACATGGCCATTATACTAAAGACTGTTATCAATTAAGAAGAGAAGTCGATAGGTTGACTGCCAAAGGGAAGTTACATAAG